>OZ025884.1:2447874-2485374 GCA_964019415.1 Ianthella basta
CACTTGAACAAGGGCAATTAACTTGGAACGTACGTAGAACAGATAACAGGCGAGTGTGCTATAGTCCAATAAGCCTGCTTTGTGTTGTCTAGGCAGCAAGATAATGGCTTTAATTTGTGGCAAATAATCGTCCAATAGCGCACTTCTGCCAGTTTTCCAGCCATTGTCCTGTGTATCGAAGGAAAGTCAAGGTAGTGCACGTCGTCGTCCTGTATAGCTTGTTCTACTGCCCGGTTCGTACTTCGCGTTTCGAACAACTTTACTAGCACTGTACTTCGCCATACTATAATCCTATGCTATAGTATGGCGGGGTACAGTTGTAATAAAGTTGTTCGAAACGCGAAGTACGAACCGGGCAGTAGAACAAGCTATACAGGACAACGACGTGCACTGCCTTGACTTTCCTTCGATACACAGGACAATGGCTGGAAAACTGGCAGAAGTGCGCTATTAGGCGATTAAGTGTCGCCAGTGATAGCCATTTTCTTGCTGTCAAGAGAATGTACGAAGCAGGCTTAAATTAGCTAGTTGTTAGACTAATGCACATACGCCTGGTATCAATTCGATGTCTGTGCACGGTTTAGTTGAGATTCCTTCTGTGTCTGATGAGAAAAAGGCTGAAACTGAACCCTCTACAGCTACATATTTGTTGAGATATGAGCATAACCTGCAGCAAATTGGAGAGAATGAGAATCAGTAGCTTTGCTTTGCCTTAAAATTATAATGTTGGTATTGGACCACACAAGCAGTTACCTCATGTTTACACATAAACTATTTGGAATGCATATGCCTGATCAAAGTGATGAAGTGGTGTCAGTCGTCCAGTTGCATGTGACTGTTGTATAGAGTAAGGGCCATGGGACAGTATTCACTAGTGAATACTGTGCTGGGGGACAAACTGTAGTGGGGACGCCCCACTCTGTGACACCAGGGCCTTATATCTTGTGGTCCTTTTTAAATGTACCTGGTATTTGGAAGACATATGGATGGAACAATGCAACAGATTGGAGCTAGAGTTAGGTGAAATTGTGAAGTGCATGGGTGGTACTGGATGTGAGGGTGTCTGTCTCAACATGCACAGCATTGTGCATATGCATCTGTGTGTGGGTGCCGTGGATAATTTTCCATTTGAGGACCAGCAGCTGATTCCATGCATCTTCTTTCTCATTATGCTAATGTTGATAGAATTTAGAATGCTGGCTGTAGAAGTACGATGGAACCCTACCTTCTTTATCGATCATTAAATGATGGCCTGTCTAGCCCCGTTCTACAGCAGCTTTCCAGGTAGCATAGCCCTTTGCCCTCTGGTCCTGCAGCTGACATACGATGTGCACTTGCATGTCTCACTCTTGCATGCACTCTCATATATCCACACCCATGCGTGCATATGTGAACACACACGCACACACACAAACACACGCACACACTTGCAAACACAACGCCAATGCATTATGTTTGGCGATACACGTTATAAGTCATGATCACATGCAATTATAATATCACTTAATATGGCAGATACCGCATGTACATAGCTTTATGTGTAATATACTCTTTAGCTAGATTTTCATGCAAAATTTGAACTTAATGAGATGATAACAATTACACACACATGCAATATAAATGCACACTAATTACAAAGTGCAGAAAAAATTATTGCAGTGACTATAATATAAAAGAAAAAGAGGAATCAAAAGGGAAGCTACTATAAGGTCAAATGCCTGGCATTCAAATATTACAGCTGGTTTTGAAGTGGAAAGTGCATGTTTGGGATTATGACATCAAATAATTCTTATAATTATAGCAAAGCAACAACTGTGTGTATTATTCCCCTTTCAAGTGCAGGCTGTACCAGGGCACAAACAATCATATAGGCACTGCTACTGCAAATAACCACTGCTACTTCAATGCACACGACACACCATAGGTATGTTTCGGCCAATTCCAGGCCATCATCAGGTGTGCTGGAAGTATAGGGGTGCCATCTGTACACACACACACACACAGTAACAGTATGTGCCCCATTGAATAACCATATACTATATTAAGTTAAAGGTTGCAATTAGATGGCAGAACATGGGACATTACAAACGCGTACTATGCAATAAGTTTAGTGTGCAGCGAAATCACCTAGTTCTACAGTCACTTGGCTATCACGCTAGCTCACTCAAGACTCTCATCTCAAGACATAGCTAGCTCACTGGCGTGAAAACCCAGAGAAATATGCTTCGAACCGTTTAAACCTTGCTGGCTAACTCACTATTTGCAAAACGGAAAACCATAATCCACAACTTTCAAAGTACAACCTACCTTCACTGGGTGAGAGCTATTCAGAAGCAAAGTTTCATCCTCCTTGCAGTGGCGAGGACGTAGGGATAAGGCAGTTAAATCATAGATTTGTGGACGTATTCCCATTCCCATTCCCAATTTTTCCATTCGGAAAACTAAGCAGCAAGCTGCCGCCTCGAAACAGCCGTGCACGAGCCGTGCCCTCATCGCCTGACTGTAGATTTGGCAGAAGTTGGTCCCAACTAGCTCCTTTGTTTCCCGAGCCAGCTCTCAGCGCTAGCTATAGTGTCATGGAAGGAAGAAAGCGCCCGCCTACACGTGACTATGAGTAAGTGCTTTAGCTAGGTAGGTAGCTATTGTCGATCATGCTTGATGCACGCGGGGGAATTCATAGCCGTGGCTTTGGGTAAACGTGTACGAGGTATGGAGGGATTTGGTCAGATTTTACGACGTCCTTTGATGGAACAGGTACCGTTTTCTTCCTTCGAATTCAGGGTGTGCGTTCACCAGCGTCTGTAAATCTGTCCCTGTGTGTCATTGAACAGAGCGCCCGCGGCTCTTTAACCGTACAAGTAGTCTAAGAGTGATCTGTCAATTGGCTACACTTACAGCTACTTCAGTCACTGTCAGAGCCAACTCTTCTCTAGACCAGTGTGTTTCACTGGCCGCGAGCTGTGACATGGACTCTGTAGCTACACACGAATGAGAACAGGTGTCATGTTGGGCTGTTAGCTAGCTGCACAAGGTATGCTACAGTAGCTAGATGCCTCAGCTAAGTGGCCAATAAGTATCAGCCCTGAAGCCACTGTGTATGCAGTGCAGTTCTCCATCCACTTGTGTGACTGCTCTGAGTGGTCTATGCTCACGACTCACTATAGGCAATGGTGAAATGTCCTCCAGTCACTGACATGCGTTCTCTCCCTTCTCCCATTGCAGTGCTCACACACCAGTGGGAGGACACTCCAGCAAGCTTTCTAAGCAGGAAGAAAGTGCAACAAAGGATGAATTGCGCGCTGTTGACCAGCACTCACAAGATGACAGTGAACCACAGCCACTGCCTCAGTTTCAATCAGAGCCTCATCCAGAAGTATCTCAAGGTAAATCGTAATACCTTCATATATGGTCTCACTCCACACACTGTAACGGAATACACTTTAAAGAGAACATGCACCATTTCACTCATTTCTTGTAAGCAAGCATGTCCGGAGTCAGTCACTGTATGGGTCTGAAGAGTCCCTTGTCCATGTAGAGAAGACTGTCAGTCGACTCCATGACTAATTTAGTTGTCAAAGTACTTTGACATGTGGGCACTTTGCTGACTCTGCTTGTTGCGTGCAGCACCTGTCTTGAGCACAAAGCTGACATGAAACATGCACAGCCTACAGTGAATTGGCAAGAACTGTCTAAGCCTACTTTGTGGAGGTCATTCTATTACACACTTGCACACAACACACTTCATCAGATACGTCATTGCCCAGTCGGATGACTACGTATGTGGCAAGAGTTGAATCTGCTGTTAGACACATTTAGTCCCTGAGTCAAGCTGTGTTCCATCAACCAGTACTGGAGGGCACACTTGTGGTCACTGGTTGACTTGGTAATGCTCTCAACCAGGCCCACATTGCCAGCTGGTGTCATGTATTAGAGAGGTGCTGAGTGGTCTTTAGCACAAGGTACCATGTGCCTACCCTTGCACTGCAGTGTTCCTGAGGTCTAAGCCAAGCGAGGCAGACCTTCGCCGTCATGTGTGTTCTGTGGCCGGCCAAAAGTGGCGCTCCATTTGCACATACCTGGGCATACCCAATGCAAAGGTGGAGTCTCTGCTTGGTAGCAACCCACACAATGTTGAGGAAGTGTTCTTCCAAGCTCTGTGCTATTGGCATGCTGGTAACACCTCAGAGGAAGTGACATGGAGCACCCTTCTGGAGGCAATGAAGGAGGCGGGGCTTAGGAACCACGTTGAAGACCTGCTGAAGAAGAAGCCAGTGGAAGTTACTACAGTGAGTTGGTGTTGTGTTAGGGGGAAGGGGGAGGAGTCTGTTGGTTAGGTGTGGGGTGTGTACAGTGTGGGGTGTGTACTGCGTGGGGTGTGTACAGTGTGGGGTGTGTACAGTGTGGGGTGTGTACAGTGTGGGGTGTGTACAGTGAGGGGCGTGTACAGTGTGGGGTGTGTACAGTGTGGAGTGTGTACAGTGTGGGGTGTGTACAGTGTGGGTGTGTACATTGTGGGGCGTGTACAGTGTGGGGTGTGTACAGTGTGGGGCGTGTACAGTGTGGGGCGTGTACAGTGTGGGGTGTGTGCAGTGTGGGGTGTGTACAGTGTGGAGTGTGTACAGTGTGGGGTGTGTACAGTGTGGAGTGTGTACAGTGTGGGGCGTGTACAGTGTGGGGTGTGTACAGTGTGGGGCGTGTACAGTGTGGGGTGTGTACAGTGTGGGGCGTGTACAGTGTGGGGTGTGTACAGTGTGGAGTGTGTACAGTGTGGGGCGTGTACAGTGTGGGGTGTGTACAGTGTGGGGCGTGTACAGTGTGGGGTGTGTACAGTGTGGGGTGTGTAGAGTGTGGGGCGTGTACAGTGTGGGGCGTGTACAGTGTGGGGCGTGTACAGTGTGGAGTGTGTACAGTGTGGGGCGTGTACAGTGTGGGGCGTGTACAGTGTGGAGTGTGTACAGTGTGGGGCGTGTACAGTGTGGGGTGTGTACAGTGTGGGGTGTGTACAGTGTGGGGTGTGTACAGTGTGGGGTGTGTACAGTGTGGGACGTGTACAGTGTGGGGTGTGTACAGTGTGGGACGTGTACAGTGTGGGGCGTGTACAGTGTGGGGCGTGTACAGTGTGGAGTGTGTACAGTGTGGGGCGTGTACAGTGTGGGGTGTGTACAGTGTGGGGCGTGTACAGTGTGGAGTGTGTACAGTGTGGGGCGTGTACAGTGTGGAGTGTGTACAGTGTGGGGTGTGTACAGTGGTGGGGTGTACAGTGTGGGGTGTGTACAGTGTGGGGTGTGTACAGTGTGGAGTGTGTACAGTGTGGGGTGTGTACAGTGTGGGTTGTGTACAGTGTGGGACGTGTACAGTGTGGGGTGTGTACAGTGTGGGACGTGTACAGTGTGGGGCGTGTACAGTGTGGAGTGTGTACAGTGTGGAGTGTGTACAGTGTGGGGTGTGTACAGTGTGGAGTGTGTACAGTGTGGGGCGTGTACAGTGTGGGGTGTGTACAGTGTGGGGTGTGTACAGTGTGGGACGTGTACAGTGTGGGGTGTGTACAGTGTGGGACGTGTACAGTGTGGGGTGTGTACAGTGTGGGGTGTGTACAGTGTGGGGTGTGTACAGTGTGGAGTGTGTACAGTGTGGGGTGTGTACAGTGTGGGGTGTGTACAGTGTGGAGTGTGTACAGTGTGGAGTGTGTACAGTGTGGGGTGTGTACAGTGTGGGGTGTGTACAGTGTGGGGCGTGTACAGTGTGGGGCGTGTACAGTGAGGGGCGTGTACAGTGTGATGTGTACAGTGTGGAGTGTGTACAGTGTGGAGTGTGTACAGTGTGGGGTGTGTACAGTGTGGGACGTGTACAGTGTGGGGTGTGTACAGTGTGGGGTGTGTACAGTGTGGGGTGTGTACAGTGTGATGTGTACAGTGTGGGGTGTGTACAGTGTGGGGCGTGTACAGTGTGGGGTGTGTACAGTGTGGGGCGTGTACAGTGTGGGGCGTGTACAGTGAGAGGCGTGTACAGTGTGATGTGTACAGTGTGGAGTGTGTACAGTGTGGAGTGTGTACAGTGTGGGGTGTGTACAGTGTGGGACGTGTACAGTGTGGGGTGTGTACAGTGTGGGGTGTGTACAGTGTGGGGTGTGTACAGTGTGGGGTGTGTACAGTGTGGGGCGTGTACAGTGTGGGGCGTGTACAGTGTGGGGCGTGTACAGTGTGGGGCGTGTACAGTGTGGGGTGTGTACAGTGTGGGGTGTGTACAGTGTGATGTGTACAGTGTGGGGTGTGTACAGTGTGGGGCGTGTACAGTGTGGGGTGTGTACATTGTGGGGTGTGTACAGTGTGGGGCGTGTACAGTGTGGGGCGTGTACATTGTGGGACGTGTACAGTGTGGGGCGTGTACAGTGTGGGGCGTGTACATTGTGGGGTGTGTACAGTGTGGGGTGTGTACAGTGTGATGTGTACAGTGTGGGGTGTGTACAGTGTGGGGTGTGTACAGTGTGGGGTGTGTACAGTGTTGGGTGTGTACAGTGTGATGTGTACAGTGTGGGGTGTGTACAGTGTGGGGCGTGTACAGTGTGGAGTGTGTACACAGTGTGGGGTGTGTACAGTGTGGGGCGTGTACAGTGTGGGGTGTGTACAGTGTGGGGCGTGTACAGTGTGGAGTGTGTACAGTGTGGGGTGTGTACAGTGTGGGGTGTGTACAGTGTGGGGTGTGTACAGTGTGGGACGTGTACAGTGTGGGGTGTGTACAGTGTGGGGTGTGTACAGTGTGGGGTGTGTACAGTGTGGGGTGTGTACAGTGTGGGGCGTGTACAGTGTGGGGTGTGTACAGTGTGGGGTGTGTACAGTGTGGGATGTGTACAGTGTGGGGTGTGTACAGTGTGGGGCGTGTACAGTGTGGGGTGTGTACAGTGTGGGGGTGTGTACAGTGTGGGGTGTGTACAGTGTGGGGTGTGCACAGTGTGGGCGTGTACAGTGTGGGGTGTGTACAGTGTGGGGTGTGTACAGTGTGGGGTGTGTACAGTGTGAGGTGTGTACAGTGTGGGGTGTAGCAGAGACAGAGCCTTCTCCTGGTCAGCTTACCTAGTCCTCTGGTCATGTCTGTGGTGCACAATCAGGCACAGCATTACAAGTCTTGAATATATAGACACAAGATGGACCCTAAGTGTTCCTGATTGAAGTGTTAAACCAGGCACCCCTCAACTGTGTCATGAAGAAAGAAAGTCTCAAAGTGTGAACATGTTGTGTGTTGAGTGTGCTGCCATTTTAACCTCATAACTAGCTGGGTGCAGGGTGTGAATGTTGTACTGTGTAAGATCTCCCAGAAGAGTACTAGCCCACTAGTACAGCAGAGGCTAGATCGATTGACATTAATCACTGGTCATTGCACCTACCAACCTGCTACACTGGTATTAGTGTCTCACTGCAAGCAACTGGCCCCTTTCAACAACTGGCCAGTTTTGTTGATTGTAGCCTCCCCTTGTCTGCTACTGTTAAAACCACAAGTGTTTAACTTGGGATGGATATAGAAGCAGTCAGTCATCCATCATCGACCATCAGTAGGGCTTCAATGACCATTACCTTCAGACACTATTTTGGTGTAGCCGGCTGGTAGGACTACCCAGTGATTGATAGCTATCATTGTAATTCTTGTCTGAGAAACTGATTCTGTTATAGTTTACTACCTATGCATTCTGTGTACTTCCATCACCCCTCCCCCTCCTCTCCCCCTGTAGGTGGAGGTGTGTCCTGTCCTCCCAGAGCCACTCCAACATGCAAGGAGACTTGCCTACAGCAGGTACCAGCGGCTGCCCCTCACAGAAGGACCACGTGAGCTACAGTTTACAAAAGTAGCTGTACTGCAGAATGACCCTCAACCGAAAAAGAAGGGAGACGTGGATCAGTTCCTGAAGAGATTCCGTGACTGCGGCGAACGACTGTCAGAGGGAGCAACTGAACAAATGACTGTCAATCATTTCCTTCACAAGGGTCGCCAGCAAACCAGAATACTTTACGGGCAGCCCGGCACAGGTAAAACAACTTTCCTCAAACACCTTTGTCAGAAAGTGGCCAACAATGAACCAAGTGACTTCTCCCTCGTCCTGTTCTTCCCTCTGCGTGACAAGGCCATGTCACAAGCACTGAAAGACGACAGTGAAGCTGGACTGGAGCAACTTCTACGATACTACATCCCAGGGAAGAAGTGCTCTACCTCAACTGAAGCACTGTTGGAGAGTGAAGGAGAAAATGTGCTCCTAATATTTGATGGGGCGGACGAAGCACGTGGCCTGATTGCCAGCCCTGAAGGATCCCTCCTAGGAGCACTCCTGGAAGGCCGACTGCTCCCCCAAGCACACTTCATAGTGTCCACTCGTCCCGGTGGTTGTCCCCTACTACAAGAGCACAGGACAGTCTTCTACGAGATCCTTGGATTTGATGAGGCAGCAGTGGAGTCGTACGTGAAGGACTTCTTCAAGTGTGAGCCAGGCAAAGGGGAGGCCATGATTTCTGATCTGAGGGCCCGTCCAGACCTCATGGGAGGTGCTTACATACCAATGAATATATTGATCTTCTGTTCTGTCTATGAACACGGAGCTGCAGGCAGATCAGCATTCCCTGCAACAATGACAGAGTGCTACAAGTCTTCCATTGCCAGGATGGTCTCGAGAGAGAAACGAAGGAAAGAGAAGAGAGATTTCCAAATTAACCAATCCCTCACGGACCTCCCACCAGATGTTAAGCACCTGTTGTCATCCCTCGGTGTCCTCGCCTTCAATGGTCTCACCCAGGAACCACCTGACTATATCTTCCATGAAGATGATGTCCGCCACATCTTCTCAATTCCACCCAACACCTCAGTGGATGAGTCCTCCTTTGGTGGTCTCCTCCACTTGCACTCCAGCCAGGAACCCGGTTACTCAATACACAGCACGCTGAACTTCAGCCACACCACGAAGCAGGAGTACTTCGCTGCCTATCATCTCTTCCTGTTGCCCAAGGCAGAACAAGCTGCCTTCTGGAGGAAGCACCGCCAGAACCCCAAGTTTGCAATGGTTCTGAAATTCTTTGCCGGTCTCACACGGCTCAAGTCAGCAGAAGTCAACGCAGCCATCTTTGCCACAGGTGATGACCTGCCATCAAAATGTAACACCGACAATCCTTATCTTTTGTATGTATTTCACACTTTGTTTGAGTCTCAGAATGAGTCTCTCACCCAGAGCATTGTAACTCAGTTGGACAGTTGTCTCACCTTTGGTTTGTACCTCACTCCTTTTGACACCATGGCACTTTGCCACTGCCTCACCAAGTGCAAGCACCTGACTGAACTACACACAACACACTACTCACATTCCTTATCCCCCACCAGTTTCCATCATGTATGCTCAGTTGTGAGCTCCAATCCTCTTTTACAGTTTCTGTCACTAAATGTGGACCAGTTCTCCACTGAAGGTGAGTGAATGGACCACACTAACTGTTGGTGTCATCCTTATTGTAAGGAGGTTGTGCATGTGTCACCTCATCAGTGTCTCCT
Source organism: Ianthella basta (assembly GCA_964019415.1). Lineage (NCBI taxonomy): Eukaryota > Metazoa > Porifera > Demospongiae > Verongiida > Ianthellidae > Ianthella > Ianthella basta. The sequence goes on from OZ025884.1 coordinate 2,457,394, forward strand.
TTAATGAAGTATAAATTATGTACAAGTGACCCATGTACTTATTGTATACAATGCCATGCATTATTTAGTACATAAATAGTCTGTGTTGCTTGTGTGTTGCATATAGCATGTGTTAAGTACCTCATTGTATCCTTTGCCCGTGGCAACGAATGCTATACTGGTTAGGACATGGGCATTCAGTCATTATGACAAGTGCCCTAGTGTGAGTGTATTTTATATGCCATGACACCCTGGTGCCCATGTCTTAACCACTAATTAATTCCCCCTGTATCCCTTAGTGTAGCTGCCAGATGTGTCTTGTGTTCCTCCATTCTCCCTTGTTCCTCTTCCCTCATTCACATAGATGGCAGGACATTGTGTGAGGCTGCTGGGTCACTGAAGAAGTTGATGCTGAGAGTGGGGAGAAGCTGCACTTCAGAGGCACTGGCTGAGGTCTTTGACCACAGACCATTGGAGGAGTTGCATCTCATCCTCATCAGTACAGTTGAAGTAAGTAGTGCATGTTCACCTGGTATATAGTTATGTGGTGTGGACTCTGAAGGAGCAGTTTGCATGAATCCACTGTGTGGCTTCCTCCTATTTATGCTGCTGCTTTCTACACTTGAGTTGTTTGAGTTCATAACATGTGCCGTTTTACTGCCACTCTGAGGTGAAATGTGTGAATGAGTTTGAGATGCATCACATTACATCATGGACATTTCTATACATGCAGGGTGACTGCAGTATCCTGGAGAAGATGGCTGCTCACTGCCGGCTGAAGGGACTTAAGCTGTATGGTGGCAGCGCACTACTCCCTATACTGAATGGAGTCAAGGACAACTGTTCAATAACCCATCTTGATGTTGAAGGTGAGCCTATCACTACATACCTGCAATTATACTATACCATGTAGGGTATGTACATGTATGGGTTGGGCCATTGGTAACAACTGAAATTGTGCTGATTGAGCAAAGTTTGCAATCTCCCTTGCATGCAGTTGTTGTTGTGTAGCTGAGGGTGGGTGGTGGGTGACTGTAATGAGGGTGTGCGGGTGTGGGTGTTGGACGTCAGTGCTCACATCTCACCACAATACAGAAGTGGAGAGCAATCTTGTGAATGTCTTGTTGGCCATAACGGCTTTGTTGTTTGCCTGCCACCTCCCTCTCCCTTGTTGCTGCTTATGTGTTACTTGTCCTAATCCTAACTTGCCTTCATGACTGCTAGAAATGGATTTATTGAATCAGCAGAACAAGTCATGCTAATAATTGGAGCCACTGCCCCTCCCCTTGCCACCCTTACACCGTCGACATGTTATGGCTGTGTACATAATCAGTGCATGTCTGCTGTGTTGGTTGTGCAACACTAAACACTTAATTTGGAATAAAACAATAACATTAGTGACCAATGATTGTTGTGTTGTTACTGCCTTCGATATATATGGTATTCAGCAATCAGCTACCTTGGTCATCTAGTGATTGGACCCTCAATGTCAACCACATTCAGTTGTGTCAATCAATGCTGTGTTCTTCTACCTTAGATTGGTCACATAGTGATCTGACACCAGCTGTGGCCACTTGTGTTCAGAACATGTCGCAGTTGAGGATACTTGGCATCGCTAGGGTGGACCCTGTTCCAGTGTTCCAAGCAACAACATGCCGAGTCTCACCTCTGCAAAGTGTGGATGTGCGGACCCCACCATGGGTATGTACAGTGTACACCTATTCATATGCTGCATCATTGCTAGTTGCTTTACTATTTGACACACACACACATGGAGACGTAGTACAGTAATCACTGTACTACATCTCCATGTGTGTGTCAAATAGGTCATCCCAATAGCTTTGCCCTTCAATCTTGTGCTTGCCTGTGTTCCAGACCACCAGCACCCCCACGTGGTGTTGGTACATTACTACAGTACGTATGTGTCTTTGTCATTGTGTGTTGTCAGTGCACATGTTGTGTGTAGTGTTTGTGCTTGTTTTCTGTTGGTGCACTGCAGTATGTGTGTCTATTGTCATTGTGTGTCACCAGTGTCACCACCAACCTCTTTTGTCATTGTGTGCACCAGTGAGTGCATGACTTTAGTGGTCTCAGTAGATGTCTGTTCACAATGGTGTTGTGAGTGGCCATTTTATCAGTCGGTAGTTGTAAGTAGGTCGAGTGATGTTTCATATCAAGAGCTGTAATGTCCAATACTGCAGCACTGCTATTGCATGTCCCACCCCCTAAAGACCACCTTTAAAGCACCCCATAAGAGACACCACAATGTGTGGTCTGTTCACAGACTCTCTCCCTAAAGTGGTCCCCCTAAAGAGGACCCCCCTCCAGGCGACAATCCCCTTAGTCTACTCCTTGGATCAAAATAGCAGCCTACTTGCTTCCCCTGCACTGATCAAGGTCCCACTCCCAATTGGCAACATCCATTTCATATGGCACTTTGTCCCACTTGTCCACATTAGTGGGAGCTGGCTGCATGTGGTTGCCAGCCTCAAGCTCCATTCACTGTATCCTCGTGCACACATTGACTGACTACAACATTGCTCTGTGTGAGCAGGAAGGACAGTCAGGAGTGATGACACAGTGCTAGAGTGTAGGGGACAAGACTGTGTGTCACAGTTGGTGATGCCAACATGATTACGTAGATGTGTATGCTAGTGATGCAATATTATGGGGCTGTCATTTGTCACCCTTCCTTTGTGATTGCATATATACATTGACTGTGCCCATTGATTGTTGTCATCACATGTGTGTGTAGATGTGGACTTAGCCCACAGTAGGTGCATGTACCCCACCCATCTCATGTGCCTGTTGGACGGCCATTTTGTGTCCATCGGCAACCTACCCCTGAAGCCATAGCAATAGTGCAGTGTTTGTTGTTCTTGTAAGGTGTCACCTCAGTACCCCTGTGTTGTGTTTTGTACCTACAGGAGAGGTTGTGTGAAGAGTACTGTGCACAGCTGGAGGAGGTAGCCAGTTGTGCTCAAGTAGTCAAGGTGGAGGTGGATGTGAAGAATGATCTGGCATCATACAGTGACAGTACATATGCCAGGGCTAGCAGAGCCCTGGCTGCTGGGTTCAGTAGAAACTCAGTGCTCAGAGAAGTGACACTGAGAAGGGTACCAAAAGAGTTAATGGCTTCAGTTAGAGGAACTCTGTGCACAAATGCTGCACTAACTGTCAATATGGGGTAGGTCCACCTTTGTATATAATGGAATGAATTCTGTATTTGATCTCAGACTCAATTCTAGTCAATGTTCCATTTGTTTCATTAACATGTTTATTAATTTATAATTCAGTAGAAATTATTGTACTTATATGCGTAGCAGTTTGAGTTCTCTCATTATCCAGTGAGGCATGTATTCGCAGTCATCACATCGTATTATTGGGGGCTTGCTTCAGTTGCCCTGGACCTGTACAAATTGGCAGGCAGCTGGACTTAACGCTCTGGGCGGGGCTTATTTTGCTGTCTGTCAGTTTGTTTGTCCACGCTGTAACTATCCTATTTGTGCAGCGTCCGCTTTCCCTGTGCCGTATGTAGGGTAGCTAGCTGAATGTAATTTATACCAGTACGTATTCGTTGTACAAACATTGCTGTTGCGCTATCATACATAATTTTATACACAAGACACACACTGTATTGTACAGCGTAAAAGGCCAAACTGCACAGGAGGTACAGCTTCGGCTAGCTAAGACCAGGCAAGGCCAGAGAGCGCGGCAAGCAGGCAGACTGAAGCGCAGATACAGGTTCGGCTGGCTATATAAGGACTAAGTGGGGCAGGCGCGAAGTGGGCTGTCGTTTGATGGTTCTCTTGGTCAGTGTGTTGCTGAAGTTGCATCGGTCCAGTAGAGCTTCGCTTACTTAGCTACGCTTCCGCTGACGGCGCGCCTGTCAGGATCGTGAGTGAAGGTGCACGTACTGGACCACTTGGCCCTACAAGGACTGCGCAGGCCGGGTTAGAAGTGTGTTTCAGCGTTAATTGCTACCATTCAGCTACCTTCTCTTACTCAGCCTTCCTCGCTGTAGCCACGTTGCCTTTGCATCAGCCTTGCCACCTTTCCTTCTATATATTGTGCACTTGCAGTTATGCAGTCTGACATTGCATGGCACACCTTAATGCTAATCAAGCTGTCTCGGTCATTACTTAATTACCAACATGTCCCTGCATGCATATATACTCCCGCTCACCCCCACAATGTTTTACATATTCGTCTAGTATAGCTTTTCTTGCACGAAACAGTCAATGTATTGAAGCATATATGCACGTGCACATGCAGTGATAAATCGACACACAATGTTTGTACACCCTGCATGTTGTTCTATCATTGAGAATTGCCATTCAGCACTATAGTTACATAGGCCATGCAGTGCATGCACCATCCTATCCTTATATACAGGTACATGCATCATACAGCCATGCAGTGCACACAGGACAGACCAGTTAACTCAATCTATAATTCACGACATGTATGAACAGTATACAGTGCGTGTTGACATATATACACATATAATATGAAAGAGTATTGTTAGCGTATGTGATGTATAAAGTCTGCCCATGCTGCACAAGTATCCTATACTCCTCCTGTGGTGTGTGTCTAGTGAGAGTATGTTTAGCTGCTCAGACCATCCAACTGCTCCTGAATGGAATCCAGCTCTGTACAAAGGAGAGATATACATGGAAGAAAACATTCATTCTCAACACATCCTGCAAGTGTGGTGCACTACAATTAGGGACTGCACTATGAAGGGGGATGAGTAGGCCAATCAATATCAAATCACTTTACCTCCAATTCCATGCACCATGTACAAAGCACACTATAACAGAAGTGTCCCATGCAGCGCTACACATGAGTAGGAATGACCAACACATGACGTGGGGGAGACAGAGATGAACAAAACAACAACGTCTTAAGCAGATTACACAGCTTAGCTTGCAAAAGATGGAGGCTGTTTTGACCCGAAGCTCTTTATCAACTGCAATACAATTGTGTGCAGTCTACTCAAGAATGGAAGTCCTGTTCCATTCATCATTGACACACAGCTGTGTACAATAGCAGCAGCAAACACTGCTTCTTGTATAACATAAATTACTGAGCTTGTAACATTACACTTACATGTACATAGGCATACTGTGTGGTTTGTGGCAAAGTGACATTTATGACTGGCAGTAGGTGTAAACACTACACACACACACACACACATGCATGCATGCACACACACACATGCACACACACACACACACACACACACGCACACACACACATGCACACACACACACACACACACACACACACACACACACACACACACACACACACACACACACACACACACACACACACGCACACACACACACACACATGCTCCTGTTTCATTTGCATACCATTCGTGAACAAGAAACCAATTAAGTTGGACTAGATGGTCATATCTGAAGATGTCTTGAAGAAATGTAAGCAGACTGCAAGTGGTGGCCACTTGGTTGATGGATGTACCACCACCACCACATACAAACACTGCACATGCTCTGCACACACGTGTGGTGCTAACCACTACGTAGGGGACCACTCATTCCTTCACTGTTTACATAGGAAGGACATAGACAGACGGCACCACCAGCACATTGAAACACACCCACCAACTGGTGCAGTGATACTCGGTGCATGCACACCCCTCACGTGTCCATCCACCCACAGTCTGTTACCTGTCACATGTCCCTCCCACTGTGTTGTTCATACAAGTGCAGTTTGTAGTAGTGTACATGACATCACAGACAGCTCCACCCACATCACATGCACCACCTGAGCAGGAGGGGGAGGGGCCAGGGAGGGGGGGGGGGGAGGGAGAGGGGCCAGGAAGGAGGGAAGAGAGAGGGGAGGGGTCAGGTAGGGGAGGAGATGAGGGAGGAGCTGGACAAACATACACATTGCATTTCGAACACTTATACCTCTTGGCAGAGCAAAATCACAAAAGAAACTGCACACATTTACTCTAGAGCAATCAGTGGTGTGCCAACAACTGATGAGTGGCAGTAGGTCACACTATTACTACAAACCTCTCATACTATAATGCACTACAAACTCCTCTATTGCAGCCACTCCACATGCAGTGTCATGCTGTTGAGCTCAGCTGTGAGAGATGACACCACATGTACCTCTCCAGGCCTTCTACCTACCAGTGTGCACAGAGCAGCACACACACTCACTGCAGTAGAGGTAGGCAGGTGAGGGACACCTCCAGGGGGAGAACTGGGACCTGGGAGAGCTCCAGACCCTACAGCAGAGAGAGGGGTAGGGAGGGAGGGAGGTAGGGCACGGTGGAGGGTGCCACATGGTCAGTAAGGACACTGATGCAGCCATCTGCTACTACTAAATCATTCCCCTCCAGCAGCTTACCACAGCAGTCCAGTCCACCACTCCAGTCTACTGATTACACACAACTCCTATGTATACCGAAGTAGCTATTCGTCCCGTACACTGAAGTGGTCACAGCACAGACCAAGACATGCAGAGAGAAGGAGGACTCTGTGCACTGCTCTGTGGACAACTACAGACAAAGAGGATAGGGAGTCGATGAAACTACTCACGTGATCCTTCAGCTGCTGTCAAAGATCCATGCCCCATCAACAAGAACAAGCCTAGCAGGAGCGTGACTGAGTAGCACGTGTCGAGTCGGCACGTAGCTAAGCGTGGTCTGGCTGTGCCGTCGTGGGGAACTCCCATCATGTAAAGGATTGCATTCCTGGGGAACGGGCATCCTGTTTCGACCACAGGGACCTCCCCTTAGCTACCAGCCTGATCTGACCGCAGACCGCGGGGATATGCCGAGCGTCAGTTTCTAGAATCCTCTCTTTCCCCAGCCGGCTCTCAGGAGAACGTACAACAATATCATCAGCGTCATGGAGGGAAGAAAGCGAGCGGCTACGCGAGACAAGTAAGTGCTAGCGCTGTGATGAATTCTGAGGTATTGTTGATCTTGCCACTTTTCAGTTAGCTAGCTACGTCATGATGGTTGCATGTATGGCAGAGAATTCTACTGTTCATGTGGATCGGGTAGACTTGTAGCTATCACGGTATGGAGGGGTTGGTCAGCATTTACGGCGTCCTTTGACGGGACAGGGACCGTTTTCTTCCTTCTCTGTATGCGTCCATGTCACGTCCGTCTGTAGCTAAATCAGTCACTATGTGTGTCATTGAACAAAGCGCTGGCGTCCCTTTAAGAGTCTAAGTAGAATGAGCTGTCAATTACCTCAACATCAGAGCCAATCCTACTCCAGACCAGTGTGTCATGTTGAGGTTCACTTTGTCTGCCACTGGTGTGGCCACGACCTGTGGCAAATGGCCTCTGTACACATGGCCTAGAACATGTATCTATGTACAGGTGTCCTTTTATTCAAGGTGTACTGAAGTAGCTAGATACCATACCAATATACAATTAGCCGACAATATCATCCCTAAAGCTATGTACATGCACTCATGTATGCAGTATAGTCCTTGAACCATTTCTGTGATCATTGTACTGAGTGGACCACTAGTCTCGTGTAGCCAAAACCCTTTCCTCTGTTTCTGCTATTGCACAATAAGGAGGAACGGATCTCCTCCTCGACTGATAACGTCAGAATATTCAAACAGAGAGGAGAGCAATCTGGGCTACATGTGTCTAGTGGTCCACCTGCACACGAGTCACACACACTTGTAGTGAAATGCCCTTTCTTTACTTTGTTAGCTACCCTTTACTTAGCTACTGCTACTTTTACTTTTCTTTGTTCTTTCTTAACTTTCTCACATAGCAGTGTTCACACATCAATTGAAGGACACCCTAGCAAGATTTGTAAGAAGGAAGAAAATTCAGCCAAGGATGAGTCACATGCTATCAGCCCACACCCACAAGATGACCACGAACCACAGCCACTGGCTCAGCATCCATTAGAGCCTCATTCAGATGTCTCTCATGGTAAATAAAATTGCACTTTCTCACATGGCTTCACTGTGCACACTGTAGTGGAAGATAACTTTAGACAACATGCATCATTTCACTCATGCAAGCATGTCCGGAGCCAGTCACTGTTTGGGTCTGCAGAGTCCCTTGTCCGTGTAGAGAGGGCTATCACTCGGCTCCACTTGTGACCACTTTTGGTGTTGAAGTATGTAGACTTTGCTTTGCTTCTTCCATTTAGTGTGTGTTGTGACATAAAGCTGACATGAAACATGGACAGAGCATAATTATAGTGAATCCCCCCCTCACCCCCGCACCCCTCACCCACTCTGTCCGTCACTGCCTCTTCCCCTCCCCCCCAATCCCCTCACCCGTATTGTTCACTTGTGTATCCACAACTTGCCCCTCGCCCATTGATCCCTACCCCCCTCAATTATATCACCCCTTTGCCCTTTCCATCCCCTCATCCCCCTGCACGATCCCCCTCCACCCTCAACTCCCTCAATCCCATTAACCCTTAATCCCCTCTCCATTTAGTTTTCTGCACAGTATACGTATATATGCTGTTACAATGGCTAGACTAAGTCTGTATAATGTTGTATGTGTATTAGCTGTCCATGCATTTTATGTGTTGTTCTCCTTCACTAGGTCCAGCTCCAATGTCTGAGTGGAACAAGAGTGCTTTGGTGAAATTGCAAGGGAAGCTGAAGGAACACATCTTAATGACAGGTCTCCGTGACATGTTGCAGAAACCAGCCGGCGGCTTTATGAGTGCTATGGAGGCACGCAGTGTGACTGACCTGTCAGGGGAGATGAACCAAATCGGTGAAATGATTACAATCCTGCTTGGAAAGGGTGACAGAGAGTTTTCCATATTTACAGAGATGCTACGACGCAGCAACTACGAGGCATGGGCAAATGAGCTGGAATCAGCAGCAGAGAGTTTCAAGAAGTGTGCAGGTATGGAATGTTTCCTCCCTGTATATAGCCCTTCCCTTAATGCTACACAGATAAATGTGTGCAGTGGTTCCATTGTATACAGTGTTGGTCCACATCAGGTCACCACACTAGTTCATAACAAGTCTGAATGTAGAATTAGTAGCAGTGGAGTGGGTACATTTAATGAGTATGCATGTGGGGCATGTCCTATGTGGGCAATGTGCATGAGTGAGTAGTGATCTCAGAGTTTGTCTCCTTTGTATGCAGCGGAGGCAAGACACAGCACAGAGGTAGAGGGTGAGATCAGAGAGGGAGTGAGAGAGGTTGCAGCACAGTCTGACTACAAGCCTGCTGACCCAGATGGCAAAGTGAGGAGTGCATGTAGACATGTGTAAGCATTCCATATTTATTAACCTGCGTTTGAACCAAACTGGGGCAGTGTGGGGTGTGTACAGTGTGGGGTGTGTACAGTGTGGGGTGCGTACAGTGTGGGGTGCGTACAGTGTGGGGTGTGTACAGTGTGGGGTGTGTACAGTGTGGGGTGTGTACAGTGTGGGGTGTGTACAGTGTGGGGTGTGTACAGTGTGGGGTGTGTACAGTGTGTGGTGTGTACAGTGTGGGGCGTGTACAGTGTGGGGTGTGTGCAGTGTGGGGTGTGTACAGTGTGGGGTGTGTGCGGTGTGGGGTGTGTGCAGTGTGGGGTGTGTACAGTGTGGGGTGTGTGCAGTGTGGGGTGTGTGCAGTGTGGGGTGTGTGCAGTGTGGGTTGTGTACAGTGTGGGGTGTGTGCGGTGTGGGGTGTGTACAGTCCGGGGTGTGTACAGTGTGGGGTGTGTACAGTGCGGGGTGTGTACAGTGTGGGGTGTGTACAGTGTGGGGTGTGTACTGTGTGGGGCGTGTGCAGTGTGGGGTGTGTGCAGTGTGGGGTGTGTACAGTGTGGGGTGTGTACAGTGTGGGGTGTGTACAGTGCGGGGTGTGTACAGTGTGGGGTGTGTACTGTGTGGGGCGTGTGCAGTGTGGGGTGTGTACAGTGTGGGGCGTGTGCAGTGTGGGGTGTGTACAGTGTGGGTTGTGTACAGTGTGGGGCGTGTGCAGTGTGGGGTGTGTACAGTGTGGGGCGTGTGCAGTGTGGGGTGTGTACAGTGTGGGGTGTGTACTGTGTGGGGCGTGTGCAGTGTGGGGTGTGTACAGTGTGGGGTGTGTGCAGTGTGGGGTGTGTACAGTGTGGGGTGTGTGCAGTGTGGGGTGTGTACAGTGCGGGGTGTGTACAGTGTGAGGTGTGTACAGTATGGGGCGTGTGCAGTGTGGGGTGTGTGCAGTGTGGGGTGTGTACAGTGTGGGGTGTGTACAGTGTGGGTTGTGTATGTGTGTGGGGCGTGTACAGTGTGGGGTGTGTACAGTGTGGGGCGTGTACAGTGTGGGGCGTGTACAGAGTGGGGCGTGTACAGTGTGGGGCGTGTACAGTGTGGGGTGTGTACAGTGTGAGGTGTGTACAGTGTGGGGTGTGTACAGTGTGGGGTGTGTACAGTGTGGGGTGTGTACAGTGTGGGGTGTGTACAGTGTGGGGTGTGTACAGTGTGTGGTGTGTACAGTGTGGGGTGTGTACAGTGTGGGGTGTGTACAGTGTGGGTTGTGTATGTGTGTGGGGCGTGTACAGTGTGGGGTGTGTACAGTGTGGGGTGTGTACAGTGTGGGGCGTGTACAGAGTGGGGCGTGTACAGTGTGGGGCGTGTACAGTGTGGGGCGTGTACAGTGTGGGGTGTGTACAGTGTGAGGTGTGTACAGTGTGGGGTGTGTACAGTGTGGGGTGTGTACAGTGTGGGGTGTGTACAGTGTGTGGTGTGTACAGTGTGGGGTGTGTACAGTGTGTGGTGTGTACAGTGTGGGGTGTGTACAGTGTGGGGTGTGTACAGTGTGGGTTGTGTATGTGTGTGGGGCGTGTACAGTGTGGGGTGTGTACAGTGTGGGGTGTGTACAGTGTGGGGCGTGTACAGAGTGGGGCGTGTACAGTGTGGGGCGTGTACAGTGTGGGGTGTGTACAGTGTGGGGTGTGTACAGTGTGGGGCGTGTACAGTGTGGGGTGTGTACAGTGTGGGATGTGTGCAGTGTGGGGTGTGTGCAGTGTGGGGTGTGTACAGTGTGGGGTGTGTACAGTGTGGGGTGTGTACAGTGTGGGGCATGTTCAGTGTGGGGTGTAGCAGAGACAGAGCCTTCTCCTGCTCAGCTTACCTAGTCCTCTGGTCATGTCTGTGGTGCACAATCAGGCACAGCATTACGAGTCTTGAATAGACACAAGATGGACCCTAAGTGTTACTGATTGAAGTGTTAAACCAGGCACCCCTCAACTTTGTCTTTAGGCCAGAAAGTCTCAAAGTGTGAACATGTTGTGTGTTGGGTGTGCTGCCATTTTAACCTCATAACTAGCTGGGTGCAGGGTGTGACTGTTGTACTGTGTAAGATCTCCCAGAAGAGTACTAGCCCACTAGTACAGCAGAGGCTAGATCAATTGACATTAATCACTGGTCATTGTACCTACCAACCTGCTACACTGGTATTAGTGTCTCACTGCAAGCAACTGGCCCCTTTCAACAACTGGGCAGTCTTGTTGATAGTAGCCTCCCCTTGTCTGCCACTGTTACAACCACAAGTGTTTTAACTTGTGTTGGATATAGAAGCAGCCTGGCATCAACCATCAATAAGGGCAAAATGGCTGTCTGTGTTGGATGACTGAAGTGGAGGTGATTTCTGGTTACCATCCTTCAGCCTTCAGTCCACCAATACTTTGAGACACTAATACTAGTGTAGCCGGCTGGTACGTAGGACTACACCCATGCAGTGATTGATGTCTATCATTCTATTTCTTGTCATGAAACTGATTCTGTCAAAGCGTACTATACCTGCGCATCCTGTGCACTTTTATCACCCCTCCCCCTCCCCTCCCCCTGTAGGTGGAGGTGTGTCCTGTCCTCCCGGAGCCACTCCAACATGCAAGGAGGCTTGCCTACAGCAGGTACCAGCGGCTGCCCCTCACAGAAGGGCCACGTGAGCTACAGTTTACAAAAGTAGCTGTACTGCAGAATGACCCTCAACCGAGAAAGAAGGGAGACGTAGATCAGTTCCTGAAGAGATTTCGTGACTGCGGTGTACGACTGTCAGAGGGAGCAACTAAACAAATGACTGTCAATCATTTCCTTCACAAGGGTCCCCAGCAAACCAGAATACTTTACGGGCAGCCCGGCACAGGTAAAACCACTTTCCTCAAACATCTTTGTCAGAAAGTGGCCAACTATGAGACAAGCGACTTCTCCCTCGTCCTGTTCTTCCCTCTGCGTGACAAGGCCGTGTCACAAGCACTGAAAGACGACAGTGAAGCTGGACTGGAGCAACTTCTACGATACTACATCCCAGGGAAGAAGTGCTCTGCCTCAACTGAAGCACTGCTGGAGAGTGAAGGAGAAAATGTGCTCCTAATATTTGATGGGGCGGACGAAACACGTGGCCTGATTGCCAGCCCTGAAGGATCCCTCCTAGGAGCACTCCTGGAAGGCCGACTGCTCCCCCAAGCACACTTCATAGTGTCCACTCGTCCCGGTGGTTGTCCCCTACTACAAGAGCACAGGACAGTCTTCTACGAGATCCTCGGATTTGATGAGGCAGCAGTGGAGTCATACGTGAAGGACTTCTTCAAGAGTGAGCCAGGCAAAGGGGAGGCCATGATTTCTGATCTGAGGGCCCGTCCAGACCTCATGGGAGGTGCTTACATACCAATGAACTTGTCGATCTTCTGTTCCATCTACAATCACAATATTGTAGGCAGGTCAGGGTTCCCTGCAACAATGACAGAGTGCTATAAATCCTCTGTTGCAATGACCATCACTCGAGAGAAACAGAAAGTGAAGAAAGCATCTCGAATTGACCCATCTCTCACTGACCTCCCACCCAATGTTGAGCACCTGTTGTCATCCCTCGGTGTGCTTGCCTTCAAAGGTCTGACCCAGGAACCACCTGACTATATCTTCCAAGAAGATGAAGTGCGTCATGTCTTCCATACCACAGTCAAACGTGACGAGATCCTGGAGGATTCCTTCTTTGCAGGCCTCCTTCACTTGCACCCCGACCAGGATGGCTCTTCAAGTACGCTCAACTTCAGCCACACCACGAAGCAGGAGTACTTCGCTGCCTATCATCTCTCCCTGTTGCCCAAGGCAGAACAAGCTGCCTTCTGGAGGAAGAACCGCCACAATCCCAAGTTTGCGGTTGTTCTGAAATTCTTTGCCGGTCTAGCACAGCTCAAGTCAGCAAAGGTCAACAAAGCCATCTTTGACATAGGTGGTGACCTGCCATCAGAATGTGACACTGCCAATCCTTATCTTTTGTATGTATTTCACACTTTGTTTGAGTCTCAGAATGAGTCTCTCACCCAGAGCATTGTCACTCAGTTGAACGGTTGTCTCACCTTTTCTTTGTACCTCACTCCTTTTGACACCATGGCACTTTGCCACTGCCTCACCAAGTGCAAGCACCTGACTGAACTACACACATCAGGACCCCTACATTTCTTATCCCCCACCAGTTTCCATCATGTATGTTCAGTTGTGAGCTCCAATCATCTTTTGCAGTCACTGTCACTACATGTGGACCAGTTCTCCACTGAAGGTGAGTGAATGGACCACACTAACTGTTGGTGTCATCCTTATTGTAAGGAGGTTGTGCATGTGTCACCTCATCTGTGTCTCCTTTAATGAAGTATAAATTATGTACAAGTGACCCATGCACTTATTGTATACAATGCTATGCATTATTTAGTACATAAATAGTCTGTGTTGCTTGTGTGGTGCATATAGTGTGTGTTAAGTACCTCATTGTATCCGTTGCCCATGGCAACGAATGCTATACTGGTTAGGACATGGGCATTCAGTCATTATGACAAGTGCCCTAGTGTGAGTGTATTTTATATGCCATGACACCCTGGTGCCCATGTCTTAACCACTAATTAATTCCCCCTGTATCCCTTTGTGTAGCTGCCAGATGTGTCTTGTGTTCCTCCATTCTCCCTTGTTCCTCTTCCCCTATTCACATAGATGGCAGGACATTGTGTGAGGCTGCTGGGTCACTGAAGGAGTTGAAGCTGAAAGTGCAGGGAAGCTGCATTTCAGAGGCACTGGCTGAGGTCTTTAACCACAGGCTATTGGAGGAGTTGAATCTCACCCTCATCAGTCCTGTTGAAGTAAGTAGTGCATGTTCACCTGGTATATAGTTATGTGGTGTGGACTCTGAAGGAGCAGTTTACATGAATCCACTGTGTGGCTTCCTCCTATTTATGCTGCTACTTTCTACACTTGAGTTGTTTGGGTGCATAACATGTGCCGTTTTACTTCCACTCTGAGGTGAAATGTGTGAATGAGTTTGAGATGCATCACATTACATCATGGACATTTCTATAGATGCAGGGCGACAGCAGTATTCTGGAGAAGATGGCTGCTCACTGCCGGCTGAAGAGACTTGAGCTGTCTGGTGGCAGCACACTACTCCCTATACTGAATGGAGTCAAGGACAACTGTTCAATAACCCATCTTCATGTTAAAGGTGAGCCTATCACTACATGCCTGCAATTATACTATACCATGTAGGGTATGTACATGTATGGGTTGGGCCATTGGTAACAACTGAAATTGTGCTGATTGAACAAAGTTTGAAATCTCCCTTGCATGCAGTTGTTGTTGTGTAGCTGAGGGTGGGTGGTGAGTGACTGTAATGAGGGAGTGTGGGTGTGGGTGTTGGACGTCAGTGCTCACATCTCACCACAGTACAGAAGTGGAGAGCAATCTTGTGAATGTCTTGTTGGCCATAACTGCTTTGTTGTTTGCCTGCCACCTCCCTCTCCCTTGTTGCTGCTTGTGTGTTTACTTGTCCTGATCCTAACTTGCCTTCATGACTGCTAGAAATGGATTTGTTAAACCAGCAGAACAAGTCATGCTAGTAATTGGAGACACTGCCCCTCCCCTTGCCACCCTTACACCGTTGACATGTTATGGCTGTGTACATAATCAGTGCATGTCTGCTGTGTTGATTGGGCAACTCTAAACACTGAATTTGGATATAACATTAGTGATTGATATGTTTTTTCTACCTTTGATGTGGTATTCAGCTACCTTGGTCATCTAGTGATTGGACACTCAATGTCAACCACATTCAGTTGTGTCTATCAATGCTGTGTTTTTGCTACCTTAGGTTTGTTATCACTTGTTGGTGATCTGCCACCTTCAGCTGTGGCCACTTGTGTTCAGAACATGTTGCAGTTGAGGACACTTGTCATCTACAGGGTGGACCCTTTACCACTTTTCCAAGCAACAACATGCCGAGTCTCACCTCTGCAAAGTGTGGATGTGCAGTCCCCACCATGGGTATGTACAGTGTACACCTATTCATATGCTGCATCATTGCTAGTTGCTTAACTATTTGACACACACGCACACATGAAGATGTAGTACAGTAATCACTGTACTACATCTCTATGTGTGTGTCAAATAGGTCATCCCAATATCTTTGCCCTTCAATCTTGTGCTTGCCTGTGTTCCAGACCACCAGCACCCCCAGTGGTGTTGGTACATTACTACAGTACGTATGTGTCTTTGTCATTGTGTGTTGTCAGTGCACATGTTGTGTGTAGTGTTTGTGCTTGTTTTCTGTTGGTACACTGCAGTATGTGTGTCTATTGTCATTATGTGTCACCAGTGTCACCACCAACCTCTTTTGTCATTGTGTGCACCAATGAGTGCATGACTTTAGTGGTCTCAGTAGATGTTTGTTCACAATGGTGTTGTGAGTGGCCATTTTATCAGTTGGTAGTTGTAAGTAGGTCGAGTGATGTTTCATATCAAGAGCTGTCATGTCCAATACTGCAGCACTGCTATTGCATGTCCCACCCCCTAAAGACCACCTTTAAAGCACCCCATAAGAGACACCACAATGTGTGGTCTGTTCGCATACTCTCTCCCTAAAGTGGTCTCCCTAAGGAGGACCCCCCAGGCCACGATCCCCTTAGTCTACTCCGTGGACCAAAATAGCAGCCTACTTGCTTCCCCTGCACTGATCAAGGTCCCACTCCCAATTGGCAACATCCATTTCATATGGCACTTTGTCCCACTTGTCCACATTAGTGGGAGCTGGCTGCATGTGGTTGCCAGCCTCAAGCTCCATTCACTGTATCCTCGTGCACACATTGACTGACTACAACATTGCTCTGTGTGAGCAGGAAGGACAGTCAGGAGTGATGACACAGTGCTAGAGTGTAGGGGACAAGACTGTGTGTCACAGTTGGTGATGCCAACATGATTATGTAAATGTGTATGCTGGTGATGCAATATTGTAGGGCTGTAATTTGTCACCCTTCCTTTGTGATTGCATATATACATTGACTGTGCCCATTGATTGTTGTCATCACATGTGTGTGTAGATGTGGACTTAGCCCACAGTAGGTGCATGTACCCCACCCATCTCATGTGCCTGTTGGACGGCCATTTTGTGTCCATCAGCAACCTACCCCTGAAGCCATAGCAATAGTGCAGTGTTTATTGTTCTTGTAAGGTGTCACCTCAGTACCCCTGTGTTGTGTTTTGTACCTACAGTGGGAGTTGAGTGAAGAGGACTGTGCACAGCTGGAGGAGGCAGCCAGTTGTGCTCAAGTAGTCAAGGTGAAGGTGGATGTGTGGGGCAATGCCAGAGCTAGCAGATCCCTGGCTGCTGGGTTCAGTAGAAACTCAGTGCTCAGAGAAGTGACACTGTGGGATGTACCGATGGAGTTAGTGCAGTCACTTAGAGGAACACTGTGCACAAACGCTGCACTAGCTGTCACTGTGCATTAGGTCCACTTTTGCATATAATAGGATGAATTCTGTGTTTGATCTCAGACCTAATTCTAGTCGAAGTTTTGTTTGTTTCATTATCACATTTTTATTAATCTATCATTAATTGAGAACTGCCATTCAGCTGCAACACTATATATGCACCCTTGTATCCTTATATTATAGCTACATGTATTGTACATACAGCCATACATCCAGTGCACACAGGACAAATAAATTCCTTCAGTTAACTCAATTTATAATAATTATTCAAGACATGCATGAACAATATACAATACATGTTGACATGTACGCATATAATTATGAAAGAGTAGTGTTATAATTATATTATAATTATAATTAAATATAAGTGTAGGTGATGTATAAAGTCTGCACATGCACAAGTATCCTATACTCCTCCTGTGGTGTATGTCCAGTGAGAGTGTGTTTAGCTGCTCAGACCATCCAACTGCTCCTGAATGGACTCCAGCTGTGTACAAAGGAGAGATATACATGGAAGAAAACATTCATTCTGAACACATCCTACAAGTGTGGTGCACTACAATTAGGGACTGCACTATGAAGGGGGATGAGTAGCCTCGTACCCAGTCCCTATTCCATTCCGACTTCCGCTCGGGAGGGAAATTTCCCAAGCGGAAGTCGGAATGGAAATAGGGACTGGGCACGTGGCTAGGGGATGAGTAGGCCAATCAATATCAAGTCACTTTACCTCCAAGTCCACATAGCATACACACACACACGCACACACAGTGACACACACACACACACACACACACACACACACACACACACACACACACACACACACACACACACACACACACACACACACACACACACACACACACACACACACACACACACACACACACACACACACACACACACACACACACACACACAGAGTATACTAATTATCACATGAGTCCTACCTGAGAATAGAACTGGAAGAGCTCTTCATGAGTGAACTCCACACGGAGCTTCTCAGTGTCCTGGGAAGATACAAAGATGTAACTAATCCTACAGTACATTGTCAGTCAGTACATGAGATGACGTCTATGTGGCTATGCATCATGACATTAGACCATTCACTGATAATTGGACTTCTAGTTTCCTCCGTTAGTGGAAATTGCAGTGAGAACAGTTGAAGGAGGCTATTGAGTCAATAGTTACTGTAATTCGCTATTCAAGTTGGGACAAGCGCATTCTCTTCTCTTGGATACACTATCCAATATGAGTGTCTGGCCTGCTAGTCCACCCCATACACTGTCTGGCCTGCTAGACCATCCCACATGACCGTCTGGCCTGCTAAACCATCCCACCATGACTGTCTGGCCTGCTAGACCACCCATTATGGCCCTCTGGCCTGCTAGACCATCCCACCATGACTGTCTGGCCCGCTAGACCACCCTATGTGAGCAAATGGCCCACATTCATTGAACTGAAGTGTCGGCTAATAGCAGACAATAGTGTGCACATTGCATTACAGGCCAATTGTCACCTCTCCTGTCTTTATGCCAAACTCAAACTGAGCGTTGGGTAGCTTCATCTTGGACTGGCTGGCTTGGGCCATGGACAGGTTCAGTCTCCAGTTGATGCCATCCAGCTGTGTTGGGAAGAAGGTTCTCCCTCTTAGTCTCTCTACCACTGCACGGCCCTGGCTAGCCCAAGACTGAGAGAAGAGGGAGGCCTGCATTGGGGACGGAGAAGAAGGAGGGGATTGGAGAGGAGAGAGGGGTAGAGGTGTAGGGAGATAGAAAGGAGGGAGAGAGAGAAGAACACATGCACTCACACCTGCATACACACCTTACCTTATCTTGATGGAGTCCAAGTGTCTGGAGCTGCTCTGAAAGGACCTCAGGCTTTGCCAAGTGGTAAGCTGACTGCAAGAGGGAACAGGGACACAACCCAAATCTGAATGCAAGACTGCAGACAAACTAGAATACAAACATTCAGCACGCGTGTACACACACATGCATGCACACAGGTACATGCACAAACACATGTGTACACAAACATAAGCAGTGACTCTGACACACTCACTTGCTCAAACACAAACACAGTCACTTCGATGAGCAGCTGCACATCTTTACCATCCAAGCCAAACACAGCCTGCAGCTTTGCTTCCTCCTCTTCTGAAAAGATCCGTTCATCCTAAAACACACAACAAGTAGCTAGCTACAGTATAACAATCACATCAAACACAACACTCAACACACCACATACATACACCTATCCTTTGCATGTACGTACACCTTGACTATGTTTATAGATAAATGCTACACCTTTATATCATACTGCATACACGCATGCATACATACACACACACAGCAAGTACACTACTCACATCTCATGTACATCCTTGTGACAGTGCTAACTACTACGTATGGATCAGAGACACATGCTTTACACAGATGTACAACTCCATTGTGTCATCCACCCACACAAACGCACACTCGCACAAATACACACACACAGTACCTTCATATGCAACTTTTGCAAAACTCTGGCTAAGATTCGTCCGAATTTAGAGCCTTCCAATTCGTTTATAATGCTGATGGCTTTCTTTACGCTGCACAATAAATAATACACAAATATGACGTTTAACACGTCGCGAATAAGTAGGGTGTGAGTGTGTATGTGCATATTACCTCGGAGTGGATTGGAACAGCGGGGCCGCCATGTTGGTTTGGTAGGGAATTCCCCTTACTCCGTTTACGCTGTTATCCGGACCTCTGTGCACGGTTACACCACATGTGCCCATGATTGCTCGTACCGCTGGAAGGATTCCATTGTTCTTAGCGAGAAGCAGGTCGCGCGGTATAAGAGGCTTATTCGTCATGGCAGAGAAGAAGCAGAAGGCTACTCCGGACAAGGCAGCAAAACACAAGTACCCTTTGGAGGTGAGCTCATCGTGCTTTGGTAGTTCGCAAGAGTTTGAGTTGTGTAAACAGTTGTATCAAGAGTAGTATGGAGTGGTTTGTGGATTATGTATGCGTATGACTGTCACTGCCAGTCAGTTTCCTGGATTATAATGAAGCTTCCATTGTATTCTTTACATGTGAATAGACACTGTGCACTTTGTAACTACATACTTGACAAGATGTCTCATCTTTTGCCAGCCTATTTATGACTATGTTTTACTTCTGTCGTATCATCTCTCTCTCTCTCTCCCTCTCTGTTTCTCCTTCTTTCTCTCTCTCACGTGTGTGTCCGTATGTTGGTCCATGTGTGTTTAGATGGACCCGCCTCCTTCCTACCTTGCTGAGCGCATTGCCTTGTTTGATGAGCTGAAGGCTAAGTATGATGCAGAGATAGCCTCCAAGGAGCGTATTCCCATCAAGGTGACCCTGACTGATGGAAAGGTGATGGACGGCAAGGCCTGGGAGACCACACCCTATGACATTGCTGCCCAGATCAGTAAGGGGTTGGCTGACAATGCAGTGGTCGCCAAAGTGAATGGTGTCTTGTGGGACTTGGATCGTCCGCTGGAGGGAGATGCAAAAGTGGAAATTGTGAAGTTTGAGGATGCGGAAGGTATACTGTGGTGTGTGTGTGTGTGTGTGTGTGTGTGTGTGTGTGTGTGTGTGTGTGTGTGTGTGTGTGTGTGTGTGTGTGTGTGTGTGTGTGTGTGTGTGTGTGTGTACGTGTATACGTGTGTGTCATACATACACATGATGGAGGTGGAAATACCATACAAGCATGTGTATCTCACATACATTGCACATCAAGTTATATACGTGTACACATACAGTTCCCTAGTAAAGCATAGTACAAACTTGCACACATTTTCACACACACACCTGTACATAGGGACATACTCCTCATCACCCTTATGTACAGACTCTCCTTCACTCCCTACCCCTTCCCCCTCACAGGCAAGCAGGTGTTCTGGCACTCCAGTGCGCACATCCTTGGGGAGGCTATGGAGAGACACTACGGAGGCTGCCTTTGTTATGGACCTCCAATCGAGGACGGTTACTATTACGACATGTTCCTTGATGATCGGCAGGTCTCTTCCACTGAATTTGATCAGTTGGACACCCTGTTTAAGGGCATCGTGAAGGAGAAACAGCCCTTTGTGCGGCTGGAGATGACCAAAGAGGAGCTGCTTGAGATGTTTAAGGTGTGCTGGTGTGAGGGTGAGGGTGAAGGGTGAGGTGTTACAGTACATTGGCTAAACAATCATTCTAGAGTGTGCTGAAGTGACAAACTGAATGTCTCTAACAAGAGGTAGTCTGCCTTCCTTTATTGTAAGTATGGGAGCCACACTGCTTGGATGTGTGTCATTCCATGAAGACATTTTGGTACTGTAGTTCACAAGGGCAAGTATCGAAGTATGATTATATTGTCATTTTTAGTTGTTCAAAGTTCGTATATATGTACGCTATCCTAAACCTCTGAAATTAGAGATTTTGTTGTCTCACACAGTCGGACGCAGTCCTCCTCTTTCGTTATTGTGGAATGACTCCGCTGGATGACCATTGTGCGATCATGGTTAGCGATGAAAAGGGTCTGTCTCCCAAGACTGGAAGCACTGTATATACAGTCATGTGTATTGAGGATCGAACGAATAACCGAATAGTCGAATATTAATTCAGTAGCCGATTATTTGAAGGATAATTTATTCATTTGAATATTTGTGTAGATTTATGACGTCATAAAATGGCCACCAACCACATAAAACTCGTTTTGTTCATGAATCAGTCGATATCTATTGAATGAAACACCTCCTAAATTTCATGGATTACGCAGAGATGACAGAAAAATGCTTTTGTCAGGTCAAATGTCCCCATTCTGCTCTTCATCTGTCTTTCTTCTCCCACTTCCGGTAGTCGCTTCACAGAAGACCGCCATATTTGGTAATCACTTCCAGTGGAGCAAATATTCAAATATTTGTTCATTGGAAACAACGAATATTCAAATTATTACTTGTTGCTGTAGTTACTGTACTTCCTTCTTCTCTTGTGATGCAGTACAATGAGTTCAAGTGCCGTATCATTCGCAACAAGATCACTGTGCCCAAGACTACCGTCTACCGCTGTGGTCCACTGATCGATCTCTGTCGGGGCCCGCACGTCCGCCACACGGGGAAGATCAAGGCCAACAAGATCACGAAGAACTCTGCCACCTACTGGGAGGGGAAGGCTGACGCTGAGTCCTTGCAGAGGATCTACGGGATCAGTTTTCCTGACACCAAACAGCTAAAGGAGTGGCAGCATTTTCAGGTGGGCGGGGCTGGTGGTGTAGGTGGGCGTGGTGGGTGGTGTACATAGAGGTGTGATGTATGTTTAGTACTACTGGAGTGGTGCTTTGGTATGTGGGGTGAGTATTGGCTGTATCCACTGTGGAGCTGTTTCAAGTGAAGGAAGTTGACACAATTTTGTGTTTCTTTCTGTTGCTTCTACTATTCTTACATTCTTGCATGTAGGAAGAAGCTGCCAAACGTGACCATCGGAAGCTTGGCCGTGAGCAGGAGCTCTACTTCTTCCATGAACTCAGCCCAGGTAGCTGCTTCTTCCTGCCCAAGGGAGCGCACATCTACAACAAACTCATTGAGTTCATCAAGGTGAGGTGGCAGCACCATCCGGGTACCTACAGTAGTCAATTCATTGAAAGGGGAAGATATGGCATAATTTAAGACTTCAACTGCTTAATCTGTCACGCTTCATAGATTCCCCCTATCTCCTACTTTCTCCCTCCTTTGTGAGAACTGCTCTTACTGGGGGTTATGGCATTACTGCCGTGTGGTTGTACACTATTGGTGCTGTGACCTTTTAAACTCTGTTTATATCAACACAGAGGAGAGATGGGCGCACATGTACATGATGTAATTTGCAGACTCAGGTGGTATTTAGACTTGCTGTTCCCACCTCAGTCTAACTCTGTACTGTGCCCAGGGGCCTGCAGGGGCAGGACCTGTGTCGCTACAATTTAGCTGGTTTTATAGCTTTAGTTGCATGTTGTTGTGCATTATATCCTTTGTTGCAGGGGGAATACTGCCGCCGTGGTTTCCAGGAGGTGGTCTCCCCTAATATCTACAACAGCAAGCTGTGGGTGACCTCAGGCCACTGGCAACACTACGCGGAGAACATGTTCAGTTTTGAGGTCGAGAAAGAGACCTTTGCCCTCAAGCCTATGAATTGCCCTGGACACTGGTATGTATGTACCGTATTGTCCCTAATTTTCGGCAACATAAAACACAGATCCAAGTTGGCACTTAGGAATATATTGGTTGCGGCTGGAAGCGCAACGAAACATTAAGAAATTATGATGACTAATTAGAGTACATGACGGAATAGCTAATAGGAAACAAAATGGTCAAATTCTCGCTTACAGTCGAGGCAGCTGTTCGTCGGTACCATGCTGACATGGAGCAGTGGGAGGCAGCAGTTGATACAGCCCATTACTTCGAACATGAATTAGGTGAGCACGACAGTTCATTAGACTCTGCAGCAGACGACGACTTATTAGAGTCCGAAAAGAACAATAAGGGGCAGCCATTTTTCGCCAAAAATTTGAGTATGATCAGACCCCATTTAGGTGGGTGCTGAACAATTAAGGAGCCGAAAAACTAGGGACAATACGGTATGTATGTGTGTCCGTGTGTATGTGTGTGTGGCTAGTTTAATGTATCCATTACTATCTATAAGAACGAGTGTTACTGCATCATACTGATTCAGCATTCTGCCTGCGTCTCTCTTCCTTGTCCTTGCTCTTCCTCCGTCTCTCTCCCTTCCCTCCCCTTTGCTCCCCTTCACCTTCCTCCCTCCATTCCTCTCCTGCAGTGTCATGTTTGACCACAGACCTCGGTCGTGGAGGGAGCTGCCCTTGAGGATGGCTGACTTTGGTGTGCTCCACCGCAATGAGCTCTCTGGTGCCCTCTCCGGTTTGACAAGGGTGCGACGTTTCCAGCAGGATGACGCTCACATCTTCTGCATGCCAGAGCAGGTTAGATCACATGCAGGGTACATGGTGTGTGCAGTGGTCACATGCTAATCACATGGTGTACAGCAGTCACATGCTAGTCACATGATGAGTTGAAGTGTACAGTGTAGAGTAGTGCCATACTGTACGGTTGGTGAATACTTCCTTGGTTGTGTCATCTCTTTCTCGTCAGATTGTGGAGGAGATGAAGGGGTGTCTGGATTTCCTCAAGGCAGTGTACGGGGTGTTTGGTTTCTCATTCAAACTGAAGCTTTCCACTTGCCCAGAGAAGTTCATGGGAGAACCAGCACTGTGGGACAAGGCTGAGGCTGTGAGTCAGTTGTTATAATGAAGGAGAGTGAGAGTGAGAGGGGGAGAGAGGGGTGATTCAATGGTAGTAGAGAACCCAGCATTATGAGACAAGGCTGTAGCAGTGGGTCAGCTGAAGTGAAGATGGAGAAGGAGAGGAATTAGAAGTAACTGGAGAGGAATAGATGGGGAGAGATTTCATTTAACAAGGCTACTAATTTTTAACAGGTACTATTTTAGTGAATTTAACGATTAGTGAAACAATTGCTAAGATTTGTACCTCAAGACCTTGTGTACAGGGAAGATGTTCACACACAAAACCTTGGAAATCACTAAAATTAGTAACTGCCAAAACCCTAATTTTTGCAAAACGATGAGTTTTGTTGCTGCTGAAATTTGTAGCATTAAAGTAACACTGTGAAATACCTTTGTACAGAGTCTTAATGCTTTGTGTGTCTATACTGTACCAGTTCACACAGCAAGTTGTGCTCATTGCACTGTGTGCTCGAGTACTGTCGATGTCCACATACGTACCTCCCTTTCGGAGCTATCCTCGACTGCGACATCAATCTGCTATTTGGTGTGGCTCATTGTGCCTGTTATGTTTCACCTCTCATGCATGAAGTTAGCCTTTGTCAGAGGTACAGGACTGATGGGGTAATACCTATGGCCTGCCTTGCACCTCAAACTAATTGGTTAGCTACCCTTAATTACTTTGGCTAGTGTGGCCTCTGGTACTTGGCCCAACCTGATGATTTTTGCGACACCTATCCGGAAGAAGGAAGAAGCAGCCATTGGACCAAACAGATATGCCCTGCCCTGCCCTGCCCTGCTCTGCATGCCCAAACCTGCCTGCCTGGTCATGCCTGTGTATGCCCTGGGGCCTGCCAGCTGCCTGTCCTTGTACGGAGTGCCCAACTCAGCCTGCCCAGCCATGCTATGCCCGCCCATGCCTGTGTGCCTCTTCCCACGCCCCCTATTACCCAAGATACACCTAAGTGGTTGGCCACGCCCCCTATGAAATTGCTGTCTGGACTGATTGGCCTGCTAGCATGACCCGTTCTACTGGTGCTATTGTTGGCGAGTGTGTATTGTGCGGAAAGATAGCTCACTTGTCAAATCTGGTGTGGTGTCTGTCATCACTTCCGCTGCTTTGAAGTTCGATGAGGTGGCTGAGGTGGCTGACTGCTGGAGTTGAGATAGAGCCAGCATGATGTAGTGGTTCAGCTGTTTCACGGGGAGTTGCACCAAGTCAGCCAATACCGAGGGCTGCGCGACCCTGGCCAGGACGGATGCTGGATACTCCGTGATGGGGTCTCTTCCTACGAGCTGGACGAGAGGGGTGAAGCCATCATATTGTGGCAGAGAGGAAAAGCCGTGAGGAGAAGTTCTGAAGCACTTCTGAGCCTTTGGCTGGCATGGTCGCTTGCAAAGCACAAGCATGCAGTAATGCTGAAATCCTAGTATATAACACTGGCAGTGTAACAATGCCCCGTTGAATACTAATGATAAGCCTCTGCTGTGGTATCGTGCAGTAGCGGCCTGGGCGCCTGATGCCCTACATCATGCAGTGTCGTGCTTCCGTCCCTGTTGTCACTGATGGCGATGTATGTAGCCGCCCTGGACATCTGCGTGTTAGCTGCTTGTTGCACGCCCCGATAAGGCCCATAAGCATCCACCTTCCCAGTCATGTTAACCCTACTTATCAAGATAAATATTATGTAGTCATTGTGCACCATCTGACTGGTCCAGAGGGTGCTGTAAGCTAGCTACTGTACATTCACAGCTGGAGTGTCCCTCTTGGCACAAGATACTGTAGTGACTTGAGGGTGCACTTGGTTCAGATGTTGAGTGTTGCGCTGGCTTCCATTCTGTAGCAACTTGAGCAGTCTCTGAATGAGATCGGGGAGGTCTGGGAACTGAACCTTGGGGATGGGGCCTTTTATGGGCCAAAAGTAAGTTCTGTACTCATGCTTCTTCCGCATGCATCAGAAGCAGACAATCACGAGCACACACACACACACACACACACACACACACACACACACACACACACACGTGCACACACACACACACACACACACACACACACACACACACACACACACACACACACACGCACACACACACACACACACACAATGTGCAATGTAGCTAGCTAGATACACATACAGCTACTCCCGATCACTTGCTGCATATATGTGTGCGTTGACTGTGGTCATCATTAAATTTCGCATTACAAATCGTGTGGCCACAGCCCATGGGACACTTTGTTGGGATTTCCCTTGGTATGACATCACGTCTGCAAGTTCTATTTTGGCAAACGCTGCGATGGCTTACAAGGATGGCGAACCGATGCTTTTTGATGCTGGGCCTTCTCGCCCCTCATCCGCTGGAGTCGTCCTCAAGGACGAAACGTAAGAGCCTATACTTGCATCAGATACGTATGGACAGCGCTTTACTGTTAGGGGGCATAATGCACGTAGTCATTCACTTATTTCAGCCCGTCTACGTAGCTACATACTCGATGTAGCTAGTCGAGAGGACACGCGCATGCAGACAGGCCAGTATGCAGTGTTTTCGGGAGTGTAGACGCGGACTACATGACCTTACTGTTGGGGAAATTGTGATAGGATGGCTGGAGCTGGAGGTGTTGATTGTCCTGTATAGCTAGTCATATTCCCTTTTAATGAGCATGTTCGAGATCTAAGGTCGCTGAACAGGGGAAGGTGCTTCCTCGGTTGGTTATTAGTATAAGTAATGACTAACAGAATCAGCAAACTTGTACAATGGTCTAGTCTTGTGTAGCCAAACCACACCTACCTCCGGTGGAGTGTGAAATGGATCTGGTGTACAACACAGGGCAAGGTCCTTTGGTAGACATCCACCTATCAATTTATACAATCAATGTAACAGTTTCACCCCCTTCTTTTCTCCTGTCTCTTGTTCAGTGTTCGCTTCCTCCAGCTTGTGTGCATCTTCACTGACCTGGTGCCAAAGATCCTGCTGGATGTGCTAACACACCACATCGCACTGAACAAGGGTTTTCAAAAGAGGTTTGGCAGTAAGCCATGGGACGGTGGTCGGGATCACACAAGATGGTTAGCCACTGTGATGGAGAAGAATCCACGAGTCCAGGATTTCTCCTGCACAGCAGTGAAAAGGAAACCTGCCACAGAGTGGGACGTCACCAACTTGAGCGCAGCACTGTCAGCGGTGATGGAACCTTCAGATGCTCTATGTGAAGCCACAGTGACCCAAGGGTGCAGCAGAAAGGGCAGTGGCATAGACTACTTTGATGTGAGTGTGTCGGAGAGAACTGACTGTAAGACTTGGGAGGGGTTCAGTGTCAATGTCATGCGAGCATCACCTGCTGAGGGGGTAGTGGAGTGTGTTGTAACAGAAGCACTCAGTGACACCCGGGTTATTGCAGTGAGTAGAGCAATGGCCAATGATCGAGAACTGCGAAACAAGATTACAAAGTATATGGCGGCCAAACCTCATCCCGTTTACCTTCCACAGCCGGAGGTGGCACACATTGTTAAAGTGAGGCAATTGAGAAACTCACTCCACCATCGTTCAAAGACAGAGGTGTCGTATGATGAATTCACACAATGTGTGGCGGCTGTGGAGTGTCTGATAGAGCAAGCTCTACTCCCCTACTGTTCCAAAGAGGACTCTGATGGCTATTTGACCAAACTGAAGGAAGCAGCTTGCAGTGAGTTCCACTAATTCCATGGAGGTTACAGAGGGTTATGTAGCTGTGTTGTGTTATGTGACTCATCAAAGGCACTGACAGCAGGGCAAATGTGATGCCCAGTCATGTGGCATAGTATAAGTACCCAGTTGTATACCGTGGCACGTGATGTGTGCTGTTACCCCAAGTGCCCAGGTGCCCAGTGAAGACTGAGAGTGAAAACCTGCGCATATTTTCTCACTTTAGTTCAAGTACATTCAGCCAATCAAAATCAGGATGTGTCACATGACCAGGATACAAGCCATTCACATCACAGCAATTTGGAGTGTATCCAG
>OZ025884.1:2490374-2530374 GCA_964019415.1 Ianthella basta
ATGAAATGATATCTGATGGTTACATCACTGTGCTAGGTTGTAAACATGGGAGATTGTAACATAATGTGTGCACATGGGCATGTATAGTCTCATGTAGTCGTGACTGCCATTTTGTTGTGTCTCTTCCCTCCCAAAGTTGTTTGGGGGCGGAGTCAAAACAAAATGGCTGTTTTTGTTCTTCAAGTGACTAGTGCATGCAGTACAGTATGTGAATGTGGGCGTCATACTGTTGTTATGCTGTTTGCAGGTCACAGGCCACGCCCACTACTCAACAAGCCACTCCCTCTTCTCACCAGTCTACACCCATCCATAGCTCCCTTCTACCTCCGGCAGAGGTTGTTCTTCCTCTTCACATATCTCATGTTGTGCTGTGTGAGGGGATTGGGAGGCGAGCACTGGAACAGGCCATCTCATTCCTCTACTCAGGCAATGTGGACATCAGTGAAGGTAGTCTGGTGTGTTTAGGTATAGGCTTGTGTATGGAAGTGTGTGTAACATTTGATGCATACAGTGTGGGGATATTGTACAGAAGGCTAGTGTGTGTAACAATAGATGTGTACAATGTGGCAGTGTGAGATTATTGTGCATACATACATTAGGCTAGTATATGTAATGGTACATCATACATATTGCCTGCACTCCTGAAGAGCTGAATTTGGTCATAACCACATTTTCTCTATGGCCGTTTAACTAGCTTTACTTTTCTTGACTTGATGGTGATTGTATGCCATTCTTCGTCTTCTTTCAGATGTGGCTGTGCAGGTGTGTGTTCTGGCGGAGAAATTCCAGATAGCCAAGTTGATTGATTTGGCATTGCCCATTGTGAGGAGAACCCTGCACCTGGACTCGTTACTCCTCCCACTTCTTGTGGGCTTCTCAGAGCATCTCCTGAGGCTTCAGTCAGTGTGTTTGGATTTTCTCCTGTTGCCTGGCAACGAAGATGTCCTTCAGCATGTGTACACCATGTTGGCTGGAGACCCTGAGATGTTGCAACAGGTGCAATGTGCAGTGGAGCTGGCTAAAGAAGACTATTGAACTAACCAAGGCAGTAGAGAATTGTCTGTAGAGAGAGGGAATGAATTTGTGTGTTGTAGCTATCTTTTATGTACAGTTGGTAAATGTACCTGTTCAGGTTTGCTGGGATCTGTCGTTGTATGTAATTGTATGTCTACAATTCCAACTTCCTGTGCCACTAGTCTAGTCTGCTAGACTAGTGACAGAGAAGACTATTAAACTGACCAAGGAAGTAGAGAATTGTCTGTAGAGAGAGGGAATGTATTTGTGTGGTGCTATCTTTTATGTACAGTTGGTGTATCTGTTCAGTTTTGTTGGCTGGAGCAGCCTATCGTTGTGTATGTCTGCAATTCCAACTTCCTGTGCCACTAGCCTAGTCTGCTAGACCTCCTGAAGCCATTTTACGTGTACCAGTGCGTGGGCGTGGGCTGCTGTTTGAATGATGCACAGCTTCCACCCATTGCCCCTCCCCCTCATCGCCTGAATGTAGTGTTTGGCAGACGTTGGTGCCAAATAGCTCCTTTGTTTCCCGAGCCAGCTCTCAGCGCTAGCTAAGTGTCATGGAAGGAAGAAAGAGCCCGCCTACACGTGACTATAAGTAAGTGCTTTAGCTTGGTCAATTCGCCTGATGCACGGGGGGAATTCTTAGCTGTGGATTTGGGGAAACTTGTACAAGATATATATGGTGGGATTTGGTCAGATTTTACGGCGTCCTTTGATGGAACAGGCACCGTTTTCTTCCTTCGAATTCAGTGTATGCATTCACGTGCGTCTGTAAATCTGTCGCTGTGTGTCATTGAACAGAGCGCCCGCGGCTCTTTAACCGTCCAAGTAGAGTGATCTGTCAGTTGGCTAGGCTTACAGCTACTTCAGTCACCGTCAGAGCCAATTCTACTCTAGACCAGTCAGCAGTGTGTTTCACTGGCCGCGAGCTGTGACATGGACTCTGTAGCTACACACGACTGAGAACAGGTGTCATGTTGGGCCTTTGGTAGACATCCACCTAGCAATTTGTACAATCATTGTAACAGTTTCACCTCCTTCTTTTCTCCTGTCTCTTGTTCAGTGTTCGCTTCCTCCAGCTTGTGTGCATCTTCACTGACCTGGTGCCCAAGATCCTCCTGGATGTGCTAACACACCACATCACACTGAACAAGGGTGTTCAAAAGAGGTTTGGCAGTAAGCCATGGGACGGTGGTCGGGACCACAGAAGATGGTTAGCCGCTGTGATGGAGAAGAATCCACGAGTCCAGGATTTCTCCTGCAAAGCAGTGAAATGGAAACCTGCCACAGAGTGGGACGTCACCAACTTGAGCGCAGCACTGTTAGCAGTGATGGAGCCTTCAGATGCTCCATGTGAAGCCACAGTGACCCAAGGGTGCAGCAAAAAGGGCAGTGCCATAGACTACTTTGATGTGAGTGTGTTGGAGAGAACTGACGGCAAGACTTGGGAGGGGTTCAGTGTCAATGTCATGCGAGCATCACCTGCTGAAGGGGTAGTGGAGTGTGTTGTAACAGAAGCACTCAGCGATACCCGGGTTGTTGCAGTGAGTAGAACGATGGCCAATGACCGCGGACTGCCAAACAAGATTACCAAATATATGGCGGCCAAACCTCATCCCATTTACCTTCCACAGCCGGAGGTGGCACACATTGTTAAAGTGAGGCAATCAAGGAACTCACTCTATCATCGGTCAAAGACAGACATGTCGTATGATGAATTCACACAATGTGTGGCGGCTGTGCAGTGTCTGATACAGCAAGCTCTACGCCCCTACTGTCCCAAAAAGGCCTCTGACGGCTATTTGACCAAACTGAAGGAGGCAGCTTGCAGTGAGTTCCACTAATTCCATGGAGGTTACAGAGGGTTATGTAGCTGTGTTGTGTCCTGGTTAGGTGACTCATCAAAGGCTCGGACAGCAGGGCAAATGTGATGCCCAGTCATGTGGCATAGTATAAGTACCCAGTTGATACCGTGGCACGTGATGTGTGCTGTTACCCCAAGTGCCCAGGTGCCCAGTGAAAACCAGGATGTGTCACATGACCAGGATACAAGCCATTCACATCACAGCAATTTGGAGTGTATCCAGTTGTCACACTTACCCTTGGGCACCTCACACCATCATGCTTAGGTGACAAACTGGATACACTTCAAATTGCTATGATGTAAACAAAACATAGAGTACATTGCTGTGGAACACTCTTAAAGTATCAACAGAACATTCTGTGGAAGACAATAATCTTACGTGTTCCTATGTGAATGTCTCCCAAAGTGTGCTCACAGCTAATCCAAGTTGAACTGATGGTGTTTGTGTTTCAGCATAAGCAGACCACTGTTTGGTGCTGACTCAGCAGAGTCAACAAAATGGCCGTCTGGTTGTGCAAGAATAGTTCTACCAGGTTTAAGGCTGTAGCTATTGTGAACATGAATATCTTGTGACATGTGTACAATGAGCACCTGCTCACACTCACCTCACGGCTCATGGTATGTAGTACACCACTATATACTGTATGTGCTACAGTGTACAGTGGTGTGTAGCTAGTTGTGAGCCTTGTATGATCAGAGTAGCTCTCTCAGTGCCTACTCTTCTGTGCACTACACTGTGCAGTCAATGTTGGACGTGCTGTCTGTCTAAGGTAGGGCAATGTGTGTCTCCTCACTTCAGCTGAAGACTTCAGAAGAAAGTTCTCTGATGACAAAGCTGTGCTAGAGCTGTTCCAGAAGGCACTGGATGAGCTGAAGCATGCAATGGAAGGTGTGTATGTATATGTGTGTACATGTAAGTGTGTATAGGAGAGGTTTACTTGTGTGCTTCACACTGTGTAGGGTGGCACCCAAGTGCGTTTATTAGATATGTATTGTGTACAGGAGTGTTGTGGGTGTGGCTAGTAGTATTGTGCAGGAGGGGTAGTCTCATGTAGGCAGGCTGCCATTTTGTCAGGTCAGAGTGAACAGACAGTCTGGCTGCAGGGGGGGTCGGACAAGATAGTGAGATTGCGCAATACCAGCACCACAATAATTGCATTCCTGACATTCCAATCGCGTCTCCATATGTTAGCTGACTGTGCTCCAAGGCCGAATGTGCATACCCTGAGCCATGGCAGGGCCTTGTACTGCATTCGCGCCCCTGGTATGACCCGTACGTACGTAGCCAAGGGGCCATACGGTGGATTGGGCTTAATTGTCTGACCGCTTTCATGATTTAGTTTTGCAAGTTATCGCAGCGTTTCTTGAGGATTGCTAGCTCGCTTAAGCCATTTCTAGCATCCCTGCTATCGAATGTGACAAATCGTGTACAGAGCCAAGACGATTGCAAGGACGTGGCTGCCGATTGCACTCCCATTGCAGAAGCAGTCAACCTATCAGTCTTGCAATCCTGAAGTGATCAATGAGGACTCAATACCAGCGTCTAAGGAGTCACTTCCACAGGAGCATTTGCTCAGTACTCCAGATTAGGCTCCATCTGTCTCGTAGCCAGCATCAGCGAACACTCGTACACCAGTGTTGGAAAATGCTCGCAAAACCTACCTAGATGCTAGGGAAGGGCGGGGAAGGGTCCATTTTCTAATAGCCCTTGTCCAACTGTGTGCTCAGAATCAAAGAAACAAGCGATGCGACGTGTTTCTCGAAATATGTCTGCTCTCAGGTAGTATAGGTAAAATACACAGTAAAGAGCAGCCGCGTCGGCCATTTTGCGGAGACACGTGACCTTGACCGACCCCCCCTGGTCTGGCTGTGCAAGATTGGTGATAATTGTGCTGGTGGTAGTTGTGTGGGCAGGTGTACTGTGTGCATGTGTGCAGTATACGTATTATACAGTGTTTTGTGGGTATCGAGTATATGTGGGATGTATTGGTTAGGCTTGAGTATGGTGTTTGTTTGGGAGGGTGTGCTACCATATGAGTGAGTGGCTGGGTGAGGCCTATGTGTGTGTGTGTGTGTGTGTGTGTGTGTGTGTGTGTGTGTGTGTGTGTGTGTGCGCGCACGCGCGCGCATACTAATATACCTTCTGCCTGAATGTGTGCACTTGTCACCCTGTGTTTTGTTTGATCTATTGCAGAATTAGGGGGAGTTGATGAGTTGCGTCAAGAGCTGGGTCAGCAAAGAGAGGAGCTCTTGAGAGAGATGAAACACTTGGAGACTGAGTTGACATGTAAGACACAGTTCTGTGTGTGCATAACGTTTCTTTTGTATGTGTGTGAATCCGTACGTACGCACAATAATATGTAAGTGTGAGTGCATTTGTGAGTGCTGTAACCCTCCTTCACCAATAGGTGTTGTAGAGAGACTGAAGTGCATTGAAGTGAAAGTGGAGGACCTTCAGAGAGGGCAGGACTCACAAAACACAGCCATCCAAGACCTTAAGAGAGGAATGGACTCTCTCTGTCAGAGAGTGGACGGAATGGAGACACAGGGAAAAGGTATGTTGAGTGCTAGCTAAGCAGTTGACTGAACTCTTAGCGGCTGCCACACAACATTTCCTTTCATTTATGCTTTTAGCTTTCAGCTTTCAGTCCCCTCACCCCCTCAGTCCCCTCACCCCCTCAGTCCCCTCACCCCCTCAGTCCCCTCACCCCTCAGTCCCTCATCCTCTAAGTCCCCTCACCCCCTCAGTCCCCTCACCCCCTCAGTCCCCTCACCCCCTCAGTCCCCTCATCCTCTAAGTCCCCTCACCCCCTCAGTCCCCTCACCCTCTCAGTCCCCTCACCCCCTCAATCCTCTCACCCCCTCAGTCCCCTCACCCCCACAGTCCCCTCATCCTCTCAGTCCCCTCACCCCCTCAGTCCCCTAATCCCCTCAGTCCCCTCACCCCCTCACCCCCTCAGTCCCCTCACCCCCTCAGTTCCCTCATCTTCTAAGTCCTGTCACCCCCTCAGTCCCCTCACCCCCTCAGTCCCCTCGCCCCCTCAGTCCCCTCGTCCCTTCAGTCCCCTCACCCCCTCAGTCCCCTCACCCCCTCAGTTCCCTCATCTTCTAAGTCCTGTCACCCCCTCAGTCCCCTCACCCCCTCAGTCCCCTCGCCCCCTCAGTCCCCTCGTCCCTTCAGTCCCCTCACCCCCTCAGTCCCCTCACTCCCTCAGTCCCCTCGCCCCCTCAGTCCCCTCATCCTCTCAGTCCCCTCACCCCCTCAGTCCCCTAATCCCCTCAGTCCCCTCACCCCCTCACCCCCTCAGTCCCCTCACCCCCTCAGTTCCCTCATCTTCTAAGTCCTGTCACCCCCTCAGTCCCCTCACCCCCTCAGTCCCCTCGCCCCCTCAGTCCCCTCGTCCCTTCAGTCCCCTCACCCCTTCAGTCCCCACACCCCCTCAGTCCTCTCGCCCCCTCAGTCCCCTCATCCTCTAAGTCTCCTCACCCCCTCAGTCCCCCACACTAGTTCATAACAAGTCTGAATGTAGAATTAGTAGCAGTGGAGTGGGTATATTTAATGAGTATGCATGTGGGGCATGTCCTATGTGGGCAATGTGCATGAGTGAGTAGTGATCTCAGAGTTTGTCTCCTTTGTATGCAGCGGAGGCAGCACACAGCACAGAGGTAGAGGGTGACATCAGAGAGGGAGTGAGAGAGGTTACAGCACAGTCTGACTACAAGCCTGCTGACCCGGATGGCAAAGTGAGGAGTGCATGTAGACATGTGTAAGCATTCCATATTTATTAACCTGCGTTTGAACCAAACTGGGGCAGTGTGGGGTGTGTTCAGTGTGGGGTGTGTACAGTGTGGGGTGTGTACAGTGTGGGGTGTGTACAGTGTGGGGTGTGTACAATGTGGGGTGTGTACAAAGTGGGGCGTGTACAGTGTGGGGCGTGTACAGTGTGGGGTGTGTACAGTGTGGGGTGTGTACAGTGTGGTGTGCGTACAGTGTAGGTGTGTGCAGTGTGGGGTGTGTACAGTGTGGGGCATGTACAGTGTGGGGCATGTACAGTGAGGGGTGTGTTCAGTGTGAGGTGTGTACAGTGTGGGGCGTGTACAGTGTGGGGCGTGTACAGTATGGGGCGTGTACAGTGTGGGGTGTGTACAGTGTGGGGTGTGTACAGTGTGGGGTGTGTACAAAGTGGGGCGTGTACAGTGTGGGGCGTGTACAGTGTGGTGTGCGTACAGTGTAGGTGTGTGCAGTGTGGGGTGTGTACAGCGTGGGGTGTGTACAGTGTGGGGTGTGTACAGTGTGGGGCATGTACAGTGTGGGGTGTGTACAAAGTGGGGCGTGTACAGTGTGGGGCGTGTACAGTGTAGGTGTGTGCAGTGTGGGGTGTGTACAGTGTGGGGTGTGTACAGTGTGGGGCGTGTACAGTGTGGGGCGTGTACAGTGTGGGGTGTGTACAGTGTGTGGTGTGTACAGTGTGGTGTGCATACAGTGTAGGTGTGTGCAGTGTGGGGTGTGTACAGTGTGGGGTGTGTACAGTGTGGGGCATGTACAGTGAGGGGTGTGTACAGTGTGGGGTGTGTACAAAGTGGGGCGTGTACAGTGTGGGGTGTGTACAGTATGGGGCGTGTACAGTGTGGGGTGTATACAGTGTGGGGTGCGTACAGTGTGGGGCGTGTACAGTGTGGGGTGTATACAGTGTGGGGTGTATACAGTGTGGAGTGTGCACAGTGTGGGGTGTGTACAGTGTGGGGTGTGTACAGTGTGGGCGTGTACAGAGTGGGGCGTGTACAGTTTGGGGTGTATACAGTGTGGGGCGTGTACAGTGTGGGGCGTATACAGTGTGGGGTGTGTACAGTGTGGGGTGTGTACAGTGTGGGCGTGTACAGAGTGGGGCGTGTACAGTTTGGGGTGTATACAGTGTGGGGTGTGTACAGTGTGGGGTGTGTACAGTGTGGGGTGTGTACAGTGTGGGGTGTGTACAGTGTGGGGCGTGTACAGTGTGGGGCGTGTACAGTGTGGGGTGTATACAGTGTGGGGCGTGTACAGTGTGGGGTGTGTGCAGTGTGGGGTGTGCACAGTGTGGGGTGTGTACAGTGTGGGTGTGTACAGTGTGGGGCGTGTACAGTGTGGGGCGTATACAGTGTGGGGTGTGTACAGTGTGAGGCGTGTACAGTGTGGGGCGTGTACAGTGTGGGGTGTGTACAGTGTGGGGTGTGTACAGTGTGGGGTGTGTACAGTGTGGGGTGTGTACAGTGTGGGGTGTGTACTGCGTGGGGCGTGTACAGTGTGGGGCGTGTACAGTGTGGGGCGTGTACAGTGTGGGGTGTGTACAGTGTGGGTGTGTACAGTGTGGGGCGTGTACAGTGTGGGGTGTGTGCAGTGTGGGGTGTGCACAGTGTGGGGCGTGTACAGTGTGGGGTGTGTACAGTGTGGGGTGTGTACAGTGTGGGGTGTGTACAGTGTGGGGTGTGTACAGTGTGGGGCGTGTACAGTGTGGGGTGTGTACAGTGTGGGGTGTGTACAGTGTGGGGCGTGTACAGTGTGGGCGTGTACAGAGTGGAGTGTGCACAGTGTGGGGTGTGTACAGTGTGGGGCGTGTACAGTGTGGGGTGTGTACAGTGTGGGGTGCGTACAGTGTGGGGCGTGTACAGTGTGGGGTGTATACAGTGTGGGGTGTATACAGTGTGGAGTGTGCACAGTGTGGGGTGTGTACAGTGTGGGGTGTGTACAGTGTGGGCGTGTACAGAGTGGGGCGTGTACAGTTTGGGGTGTATACAGTGTGGGGCGTGTACAGTGTGGGGCGTGTACAGTGTGGGGCGTATACAGTGTGGGGTGTGTACAGTGTGGGTGTGTACTGCGTGGGGTGTGTACAGTGTGGGGTGTGCACAGTGTGGGGCGTGTACAGTGTGGGGTGTGTACAGTGTGGGGTGTGTACAGTGTGGAGTGTGCACAGTGTGGGGCGTGTACAGTGTGGGGTGTGTACAGTGTGGGATGTGTACAGTGTGGGGTGTGTACTGCGTGGGGCGTGTACAGTGTGGGGTGTGTACAGTGTGGGGTGTGCACAGTGTGGGGCGTGTACAGTGTGGGGTGTGTACAGTGTGGGTGTGTACTGCGTGGGGTGTGTACAGTGTGGGGCGTGTACAGTGTGGGGTGTGTACAGTGTGGGGTGTATACAGTGTGGGGTGTGTACAGTGTGGGTGTGTACAGTGTGGGGCGTGTACAGTGTGGGGTGTGTGCAGTGTGGAGTGTGCACAGTGTGGGGTGTGTACAGTGTGGGTGTGTACAGTGTGGGGCGTGTACAGTGTGGGGTGTATACAGTGTGGGGTGTGTACAGTGTGAGGCGTGTACAGTGTGGGGTGTGTACAGTGTGGGGTGTGTACAGTGTGGGGTGTGTACAGTGTGGGGTGTGTACAGTGTGGGGCGTGTACAGTGTGGGGCGTGTACAGTGTGGGGCGTGTACAGTGTGGGGCGTGTACAGTGTGGGGTGTGTACAGTGTGGGGTGTATACAGTGTGGGGTGTGTACAGTGTGGGTGTGTACAGTGTGGGGCGTGTACAGTGTGGGGCGTGTGCAGTGTGGGGTGTGCACAGTGTGGGGTGTGTACAGTGTGGGTGTGTACAGTGTGGGGCGTGTACAGTGTGGGGTGTATACAGTGTGGGGTGTGTACAGTGTGGGGTGTGTACAGTGTGGGGCGTGTACAGTGTGGGGCGTATACAGTGTGGGGTGTGTACAGTGTGGGGCGTGTACAGTGTGGGGTGTATACAGTGTGGTGTGTGTACAGTGTGGGGTGTGTACAGTGTGGGGTGTGTACAGTGTGGGGCGTGTACAGTGTGGGGCGTGTACAGTGTGGGCGTGTACAGAGTGGAGTGTGCACAGTGTGGGGTGTGTACAGTGTGGGGCGTGTACAGTGTGGGGTGTATACAGTGTGGGGTGCGTACAGTGTGGGGCGTGTACAGTGTGGGGTGTATACAGTGTGGGGTGTATACAGTGTGGAGTGTGCACAGTGTGGGGTGTGTACAGTGTGGGGTGTGTACAGTGTGGGGCGTGTACAGTGTAGGTGTGTGCAGAGTTTGGGGTGTATACAGTGTGGGGCGTGTACAGTGTGGGGCGTATACAGTGTGGGGTGTGTACAGTGTGGGGTGTATACAGTGTGGGGTGTATACAGTGTGGAGTGTGCACAGTGTGGGGTGTGTACAGTGTGGGGTGTGTACAGTGTGGGCGTGTACAGAGTGGGGCGTGTACAGTTTGGGGTGTATACAGTGTGGGGCGTGTACAGTGTGGGGCGTGTACAGTGTGGGGTGTGTACAGTGTGGGCGTGTACAGAGTGGGGCGTGTACAGTTTGGGGTGTATACAGTGTGGGGTGTGTACAGTGTGGGGCGTGTACAGTGTGGGGTGTGTACAGTGTGGGGTGTGTACAGTGTGGGGCGTGTACAGTGTGGGGTGTGTACAGTGTGGGGTGTATACAGTGTGGGGCGTGTACAGTGTGGGGCGTGTACAGTGTGGGGTGTGTACAGTGTGGGTGTGTACAGTGTGGGGCGTGTACAGTGTGGGGTGTATACAGTGTGGGGTGTGTACAGTGTGGGTGTGTGTACAGTGTGGGGCGTGTACAGTGTGGGGCGTGTACAGTGTGGGCGTGTACAGAGTGGAGTGTGCACAGTGTGGGGTGTGTACAGTGTGGGGCGTGTACAGTGTGGGGTGTATACAGTGTGGGGTGCGTACAGTGTGGGGCGTGTACAGTGTGGGGTGTATACAGTGTGGGGTGTATACAGTGTGGAGTGTGCACAGTGTGGGGTGTGTACAGTGTGGGGTGTGTACAGTGTGGGGTGTGTACAGTGTGGGTGTGTACAGTGTGGGGCGTGTACAGTGTGGGGTGTGTACAGTGTGGGGTGTGTACATTGTGGGGTGTGTACAGTGTGAGGCGTGTACAGTGTGGGGTGTGTACTGTGTGGGGTGTGTACAGTGTGGGGTGGGTACTGTGTGGGGTGTGTACAGTGTGGGGTGTGTACAGTGTGGGGTGTGTACAGTGTGAGGTGTGTACAGTGTGGTGTAGCAGAGACAGAGCCTTCTCCTGGTCAGCTTACCTAGTCCTCTGGTCATGTCTGTGGGGCACAATCAGGCACAGCATTATGAGTCTTGAATAGACACAAGATGGACCCTAAGTGTACCTGATTGAAGTGTTAAACCAGGCACCCCTCAACTTTGTCTTTTGGGCCAGAAAGTGTCAAAGTGTGAACATGTGTGTGTTGAGTGTGCTGCCATTTTAACCTCATAACTAGCTGGGTGCAGGGTGTGAATGTTGTACTGTGTAAGATCTCCCAGAAGAGTACTAGCCCACTAGTACAGCAGAGGCTAGATCGATTGACATTAATCACTGGTCATTGCACCTACCAGCCTGCTACAGTGGTATTAGTGTCTCACTGCAAGCCCAGTCTTGTTGACTGTAGCCTCTACTTGTCTGCTCCTGTTATAACCACAAGTGTTTAATTTGTGGTGGATATGGAATCAGTCATCAACCATCAAGGACTTAGGTCTGGTAGGTGATTGATGGCTATTTGTGGCTATTGATGGCTGGTAATTGTTGTCAGAGAAACTGATTCTGCATTTTAAAGTGTACTAACTATGCATCCTGTGTACTTCCATCACCCCTCCCCCTCCCCTGCCCCTGTAGGTGGAGGTGTGTCCTGTCCTCCCAGAGCCACTCCAACA
This sequence comes from Ianthella basta, assembly GCA_964019415.1. NCBI lineage: Eukaryota > Metazoa > Porifera > Demospongiae > Verongiida > Ianthellidae > Ianthella > Ianthella basta. The sequence goes on from OZ025884.1 coordinate 2,501,957, forward strand.
TGCAAGGAGACTTGCCTACAGCGGGTACCAGCGGCTGCCCCTCACAGAAGGGCCACGTGAGCTACAGTTTACAAAAGTAGCTGTACTGCAGAATGACCCTCAACCGAGAAAGAAGGGAGACGTAGATCAGTTCCTGAAGAGATTCCGTGACTTCGGCGAACGACTGTCAGAGGGAGCGACTGAACAAACGACTGTCGATCATTTTCTTCACAAGGGTCCCCAGCAAACCAGAATACTTTACGGGCAGCCTGGCACAGGTAAAACCACTTTCCTCAAACACCTTTGTCAGAAAGTGGCCAACAGTGAATCGAGCAACTTCTCCTTCGTCCTGTTCTTCCCTCTGCGTGACAAGGCCGTGTCACAAGCACTGAAAGACGACAGTGATGCCAACTTGGAACAACTTCTGCGATATTACATCAGAGGAGATATATGCTCTGCCTCAACCAAAGCACTACTGGAGAACGAAGGGCAGAATGTGCTCCTAATATTTGATGGGGCGGACGAAGCACGTGGCCTCTTGGCCAGCCCCGAAGGATCCCTCCTAGGAGCACTCCTGGAAGGCCGACTGCTCCCCCAAGCACACTTCATAGTGTCCACTCGTCCCGGTGGTTGTCCCCTACTACAAGAGCACAGGACTGTCTTCTACGAGATCCTCGGATTTGATGAGGCAGCGGTGAAGTCGTACGTGAAGGACTTCTTCAAGAGTGAGCCGAGCAAAGGGGAGGCCATGATTTCTGATTTGAGGTCCCGTCCAGACCTCATGGGAGGTGCTTACATACCAATGAATTTATTGATCTTCTGTTCTGTCTATGAACACGGAGCTGCAGGCAGGTCGGCATTCCCTGCAACAATGACAGAGTGCTACAAGTCCTTCATTGCCAGGATGGTCTCGAGAGAGAAACGAAGGAAGGAGAAGAGAGATTTCCACATTAACCAATCCCTCATCGACCTCCCACCAGATGTTAAGCACCTGTTGTCATCCCTTGGTGTCCTCGCCTTCAATGGTCTCACCCAGGAACCACCTGACTATATCTTCCAAGAAGATGATGTCCGCCACATCTTCTCAATTCCACCCAACACCTCAGTGGATGAGTCCTCCTTTGATGGTCTCCTCCACTTGCACTCTAGCCAGGTACCCGGTTACTCAATACACAGCACGCTGAACTTCAGCCACACCACGAAGCAGGAGTACTTCGCTGCCTATCATCTCTTCCTGTTGCCCAAGGCAGAACAAGCTGCCTTCTGGAGGAAGCACCGCCAGAACCCCAAGTTTGCAGTGGTTCTGAAATTCTTTGCCGGTCTCACACGGCTCAAGTCAGCGGAGGTCAACGAGGCCATCTTTGCCACAAGCGGTGACCTGCCATCAGAATGTGACACTGACGATCCTTATCTTTTGTATGTATTTCACACTTTGTTTGAGTCTCAGAATGAGTCTCTCACCCAGAGCATTGTCACTCAGTTGAACAGTTGTCTCACCTTTGATTTGTACCTCACTCCTTTTGACACCATGGTACTTTGCCACTGCCTCACCAAGTGCAAGCACCTGACTGAACTACACACATCAGACCACTATTCCATATCCCCCACCAGTTTCCATCATGTATGTTCAGTTGTGAGCTCCAATCCTCTTTTACAGTCACTGTCACTACATGTGGCCCAGTTCTCCACTGAAGGTGAGTGAATGGACCACACTAACTGTGTGTCACCTCATCAGTGTCTCCTTTAATGAAGTGTAAATTATGTACAAGTGACCCATGCACTTATTGTATACAATGCTATGCATTATTTAGTACATAAATAGTCTGTGTTGCTTGTGTGGTGCATATAGCATGTGTTAAGTGCCCATGTCTTAACCACTAATTAATTCCTCCCTGTATCCCTTTGTGTAGCTGCCAGATGTGTCTTGTGTTCCTCCATTCTCCCTTGTTCCTCTTCCCCTATTCACATAGATGGCAGGACATTGTGTGAGGCTGCTGGGTCACTGAAGAAGTTGAAGCTGAAAGTGGATAGAAGCTGCACTTCAGAGGCACTGGCTAAGGTCTTTGGCCACAGACCATTAGAGGAGTTGTATTCCACCCTCTACAGTCCTGTTGAAGTAAGTAGTGCATGTTCACCTGGTATATAGTTATGTGGTGTGGACTCTGAAGGAGCAGTTTACATGAATCCACTGTGTGGCTTCCTCCTATTTATGCTGCTACTTTCTACACTTGAGTTGTTTGAGTGCATAACATGTACTGTTTTGCTCCCACTCTGAGGTGAAATGTGTGAATGAGTTTGAGATGCATCACATTACATCATGGACATTTCTATAGATGCAGGGTGACAGCAGTATTCTGGAGAAGATGGCTGCTCACTGCCGGCTGAAGAGACTTAAGCTGTTTGGTGAGAGCACACTACTCCCTATACTGAATGGAGTCAAGGACAACTGTTCAATAACCCATCTTGATGTTACATGTGAGCCTATCACTACATGCCTGCAATTATACTATACCATGTAGGGTATGTACATGTATGGGTTGGGCCATTGGTAACAACTGAAATTGTGCTGATTGTGCAAAGTTTGCAATCTCCCTTGCATGCAGATGTTGTTGTGTAGCTGAGGGTGGGTGGTGGATGACTGTAATGAGGGAGTGTGGGTGTGGGTGTTGGACGTCAGTGCTCACATCTCACCACAGTACAGAAGTGGAGAGCAATGTTGTGAATGTCTTGTTGGCCATAATTGCTTTGTTGTTTGCCTGCCACCTCCCTCTTCCTTGTTGCATAGAAATGGATTTGTTAAATCAGCAGAACAAGTCATGCTAGTAATTGGAGACACTGCCCCTTCCCTTGCCACCCTTACACTGTCGACATGTTATGGCTGTGTGCATAATCAGTGCATGTCTGCTGTGTTGATTGTGCAACACTAAACATTTAATTTGGAATAAAACGATAACGTGACCAATGATTGTTGTGTTGCTACTGCCTTCGATATATATGGTATTCAGCAATCAGCTACCTTGGTCATCTAGTGATTGGACCCTCAATGTCAACCACATTCAGTTGTTCAGTTGTGTCAATGCTGTTTTCTTCTACCTTAGATTTTTCATTACGTGGTGTTCTGCCACCATCAGCTGTGGCCACTTGTGTTCAGAACATGTTGCAGTTGACGACACTTGTCATCTCTCAGGTGGACCCTGTTCCAGTGTTCCAAGCAACAACATGCCGAGTCTCACCTCTGCAAAGTGTGGATGTGGTGTCCCCACCATGGGTATGTACAGTGTACACCTATTCATATGCTGCATCATTGCTAGTTGCTTAACTATTTGACACACACACACACATGGAGTCGTAGTACAGTAATCACTGTACTACATCTCCATGTGTGTGTCAAATAGGTCATCCCAATAGCTTTGCCCTTCAATCTTGTGCTTGCCTGTGTTCCAGACCACCAGCACCCCCACGTGGTTTTGGTACATTACTACAGTACGTATGTGTCTTTGTCATTGTGTGTTGTCAGTGCACATGTTGTGTGTAGTGTTTGTGCTTGTTTTCTGTTGGTACACTGCAGTATGTGTGTCTATTGTCATTGTGTGTGTCACCAGTGTCACCACCAACCTCTTTTGTCATTGTGTGCACCAGTGAGTACATGATTTTAGTGGTCTCGGTAGATGTCTGTTCACAATGGTGTTGTGAGTGGCCATTTTATCAGTCGGTAGTTGTAAGTAGGTCGAGTGATGTTTCATATCAAGAGCTGTCATGTCCGATACTGCAGCACTGCTATTGCATGTCCCCCCCCTAAAGACCACCTTTAAAGCACCCCATAAGAGACACCACAATGTGTGGTCTGTTGACAGACTCTCTCCCTAAAGTGGTCCCCCTAAAGAGGAACCCCCCAGGCCATGATCCCCTTAGTCTATTCCTTGGACCAAAATAGCAGCCTACTTGCTTCCCCTGCACTGATCAAGGTCTCACTCCCAATTGGCAACATCCATTTCATATGGCACTTTGTCCCACTTGTCCACATTAGTGGGAGCTGGCTGCATGTGGTTGCCAGCCTCAAGCTCCATTCACTGTATCCTCGTGCACACATTGACTGACTACAACATTACTCTGTGTGAGCAGGAAGGACAGTCAGGAGTGATGACACAGTGCTAGAGTGTAGGGGACAAGACTGTGTGTCACAGTTGGTGATGCCAACATGATTATGTAAATGTGTATGCTGGTGATGCAATATTGTAGGGCTGTAATTTGTCACCCTTCCTTTGTGATTGCATATATACATTGACTGTGCCCATTGATTGTTGTCATCACATGTGTGTGTAGATGTGGACTTAGCCCACAGTAGGTGCATGTACCCCACCCATCTCATGTGCCTGTTGGACGGCCATTTTGTGTTCATCAGCAACCTACCCCTGAAGCCATACCAATGGTGCGGTGTTTGTTGTTCTTGTAAGGTGTCACCTCAGTACCCCTGTGTTGTGTTTTGTACCTACAGTGGAGGTTGAGTGAGGAGTACTGGGCACAGCTGGAGGAGGTAGCCAGTTGTGCTCAAGTAGTCAAGGTGAAGGTGGAGGTGGACATAAGTGCCAGAGTTAGCAGAGCCCTGGCTGCTGGGTTCAGTAGAAACTCAGTACTCAGAGAAGTGACACTGCGCTTTGTACCAGAGGAACTAGTGGAGTCAGTGAGAAGAACTCTGTGTACAAACACTGCATTAACTGTTAATGTTTAGTATGTATGTTGTTTAGCTTGAATTTGGTCTTTGATCTCAGACACGATTGTAGTCGATGATATGTCCTTTGCCTTATATATTTCCATTATTTATGACTTTCAAGTTGTAAAATACTTACTGTAGCAACATTAATTCTCTCAAGATCCTGTGAGGTCCTCACCTCGTAGCTTTCCGTGAGGCAGTCAATATGTAAAGTCAATAGCAAACCATGCAGAAACACAGCAACAATTTAAATATATTATATATAATGAAAACAGTCATAAATTATACTATAGCTATATAATGTTCAAATCTTCTGCCTCGAGAAGATATTGCATGAATCTGTACATGTGCTTTTGAGTGGCCATGCAGCACTAGCCCTTGTATGGCAGCGCACAGCTAACCTACGTACAATCTCACACTCAAATAAGACACATTAATTCCAATACAGTGGAAGTATATAACCCCTTTCCCATGTCATGGATGGTCATGCACACACATACAGCACCCGCGTCCCTACTCCTACTCGTACTCTAGCTCCTTAAATCTGTTTTCCTACTCTTCGAATCAGCGCTCAATCGTCCTGGTGTCCCCATATTGCTGGCAGGTCGTCCTAGTGGATCAGTTTCTCCTAGTGCAGTGGGTAGCCGACATCCGCCATTTTTTCTCCCTTCTCATAATAATAAACAGCCACTGGCACATGTGACTGTCAGCATCAGCTCATGTCAGCACACACTCATCACAGCTCCACCCTTCAACATTCACTGGACAGCTGCACTGACTGCACTTCTGGTGTCACACACCTCACCCTCAGCCACACACACACAGGCTACAGGGAGAGAGGGAGGGGGAGGGGTGTGCATGTTGCTGGAGCATACAGCAGGCTCTCCTGAGTGAGAGGAACTAGTAGTGGGAGGGATACATGATACATCTATAGCATCTACATGTTTACATCACTTTCAGTGAGCTTGTGCCACTTGCACCGTACTGATAAGGTGGAGCTCTACACATGGTGTGATGCAGGGCATGGAGTGGGCAAGGAGGGACAGGCAAAACGGCTATACCAAGCACCAGAGGTGACTACAAACCAGTTTGAGCAGTGGCCATTTTGGTGAATGCACACATGTACCACTTCTACTACACAAGTTTGATGGAAATGTGGCTAACATTAGTAGGCAATGTGCACTGTTAAAAATATGGTGTGACCGTCACACCAATTAGCGCTCACACCAAGGGTGTGATCAGTCACACCATTACTTTAGGATGACATTCACACTGACACCAGTATCCACACCTTTGTTCACAGCCATCATTCTGATAGATGAAGAAAAGTATTTCACACACCCAAAGACAAGACTTTACTATGAACCCTACAAGATTACAGTGTATGTATAAGTACATAGCTACCCTGGACACAGCTTGGGGCTGATGGCATGTTATGACTGTACTGTGGAGGACCTCCTCAAACTATAAGCATACTCTGCACTGTGAAATAGTTCGCGTCACCAACATTAGTAGGTAATGAACAAGAAGGAAATTAGGGAGAAGGGAAGGGAGAGGGGGAGGGTCCAGGGAGGAGGAGATAGGGGCCACGGAGAAGGGAGGAGGGAAGGTAGAAGGGAGGAGATAGAGACAATCATTGCACTTCAAACACGTTAGCTGTGTTATAGCACTAATACATATACAAAAGAAGCTGCACACATTTACTCTAGAGCAATCAGTGGTGTGCCAACAACTGATGAGTGGCAGTAGGTCACACTATTACTACAAACTTCTCATACTATAATGCACTACAAACTCCTCTATTGCAGCCACTCCACATGCAGTGTCATGCTGTTGAGCTCAGCTGTGAGAGATGACACCACATGTACCTCTGCAGCTGCAGGCCTTGGCTTGTAGTATTGTCTAACGTTAAGGGCCTGCGGATCCATGGGACAGCAACTGTATCTGATCTGACGCCATTTTGCTCTTGCAGATTGCGTGGGCGTGCTACACAACACTAATGATATTCATAGTTGTACGCCATGGTCCTGCATGTGACTTGAGCGCTTGGAGTTCTCCCCAGGCCTTCTCTTTTCAGTGTGTTTTTGATGATAAGATCCCTCCACTACTACTGGCTGCATTAGGTAAGTGTATGACATGTTAGTCGTGTGTGACCGAGGTAGCTTGTCTGTTTTGATGATGGACTGAGAGAGAACAGTGCATTTCGCTATATAAGCCACTTTCCACGGCCACGTAGCCCAGTAGCTAAAGAGTATTGAACAGTAGAACGGACGTACTTAGTGTCAATCAATCAGTGCTGGACAGAGGTCTAGGATGTAGCTACTTTCCCTCAGTTTATGCGTACGCACCTGTCTGGAAATGAGTCACTGTGTGTCACTGAACAGAGCACCCCTTGTCCGCGTAGTGAGGGCCATCAATGGGCTGCACTTGTGTTGACTCCAGTGGTCACAGTACAGGGACATGTGTGCACTATGCTGACTCTGTTTGTTGGTGTGGATCAGTGTGTGATGGAGTGTAGTGTACACGTGTGCAAAGGTGTGGTCTGAGACTCTACATCTCATCGATCGTGAAAGAGACTTGGGCAGATTGAGCCAACAGCTTGTAGATGCTAATTCACCCTAGGCTGTATTGATATCATGTTAGTCTTGTGTAGCAAAATATGGACACTGCGAGACTAGGTATTGATGGTGTCTCAGAATAGATAGCACATCCATTGGAGTGGAGTAATGTCTGTGAAGTGAGAGATGTTTAACTTATAGCCCAGTGCCCCAAATGAACTTGCACCATGTTCTGTCCCTGAGTCAAGCTGTGTTTCATCCACCAGTACTGGAGGGCACACTTGTGGTCACTGGTTGACTTGGTAATGTAAAGGGGGCCTGACGTGGAGTGTGTGTACTCTCACTGTTCTCTCCATCAACTGTCACACAGCAATGGGAGGACGCATCAGCAGGTGGTGGTTGAGGAGAGAGGGGGAAAGGACTGCAACCAGACATGGACCTGTTGAGGCTGCCACACCCCCTGTGCCACACCCACAAGCAGACCTGCCCCCTGTGAGTCCAGCACTGCAGTTGTAGCAGGAGACAGGGATAGTGTTTAGTGAGGAAAGTGTTCCAATTCTCTGCTAGTTGTGTTTGATGGTGCACCTCCACCTCATAGTAGTAGCCTTGACTGCACAATAGTAATTGGGGCGAGCCTGAGTGAGCCCCTTACCTTACGAGTAGTACGGTGGCTCTGTCTGTGTCGTACGTCCGTTTGGGCCACAGGGGAAAGTTTTAGCATAATATTTTGGTCAGGGGGCTACAGCACACGTAGGTGTACGTATATACACCATTTAGTCCCAAATTCAAGTCCATTTTTAACAGCCACTTTGCATCTCATAAGCGTTGTGGTTGCGCTATCATGCATATCCTTATACACAATGTATAGCGTCAATACAATGTCCTATAATATTATGCTGTCATTATTAGACACTTGGCCCTACTTAAGGGCATTAGGTGCAGCATGCTACAGCTATGGATCGCACCACGGGCAATTCTACAGACTGTAGGCTGTCAGACTAGCAAGACGGCCAAGTTGACCTAAAATGTATTGCAGCACGAATGCACGGAAGAGACAGCACAAGGCAACAGAAGAGCATCATTCTGTTTAATGCTTAATCAGTGCATGAATCAGTGAAACAGCCACTGCATGGCGCTTCCACAGGCTCGCCCCACAATGCTTTGCATTCACTAGTATATACAAGGATGGTGAACTGTGTGTATGTGTATGTGTACAATGTATGTACGTACGAATGTATTTATGTGTGTATGTGGTCAGGGTATCAACAGTGTAGGGAGATGGGACATGCTATCGTCTGGTCCAATGACACTGTCCTTTAAAAGTGGATGAGTCAGATCCTATTGAGCCACTAGCATTGGGGCAGAAGGGACAGTGGCTGTGTGTACTGTGTCACAATGTCTGATAGGTACGTAACACAACACTTATCCTAGCTACTCCACTGATTGACATGTTGTTAACTCAATGAGCCCAGCCAGCGTAGGACCACTTGTACATATGGATGTGTACCAGGCTGTCCTCTGCTGCCCTTAACTACAACAGAGAGCTTGCATGGTATGTCTCTCAGCCTCCTACTGATGTCCTACTACCTGTTGTCATAGCTGCAGGTGGAGGAGGGTCCTGTTCTCTCACAAGCTGACACGCCTACTGAACCACACCCTCAAATGGATCTGCCCCCCAAGCCACACCCACAAGCCGACCCTGTTCAAGGTGTGTTATATCAGACATCCATTTATTTAATGTCAGTGTTTGTAGCACTTTGTGTAGTGTAGTGTGTGAGTGTATGTCCACACACACATGCACACGTGCACACCATGGGGGTCTGGCATATTTCTGTTCTCAAGCAGGCCCACATTGCCAGTTGGTGTCATGTATTAGAGAGGTGCTGTGTTACTCTGCCCCTCAGTCCCCTCCCCCTCTCACCCCTTCATCCCCTCCCTCCTCATCCCTAAGCCACTCTGTCCTATCAATCCCTTCATTGCCTCACCCAAAACTGAATAACGTTTCATTACAAATTTTATAAATGACGTCTAATTCTGCTAATTTAATGAATGATATTTAAATTTAAATGACCTCTATCTATAGAAATAATGATGTAGTTCATTTATTTTCTTCCAGTGTCTGCACACTATACGTATGCTGTTACAATGGCTAGACTAAGTCTGTATAATGTTGTATGTGTATTAGCTGTCCATGCATTTTATGTGTTGTTCTCCTTCACTAGGTCCGGCTCCAATGTCTGAGTGGAACAAGAGTGCTTTGGTGAAATTGCAAGGGAAGCTAAAGGAACACATCTTAATGACAAGTCTCTGTGACATGTTGCAGAAACCAGCCGGCGGCTTTATGAGTGCTATGGAGGCACGCAGTGTGACTGACCTGTCAGGGGAGATGAACCAAATTGGTGAAATGATTACGATCTTGCTTGGAAAGGGTGACAGAGAGTTTTCCATATTTACAGAGATGCTACGACGCAGCAACTACGGGGCATGGGCAAATGAGCTGGAATCAGCAGCAGAGAGTTTCAAGAAGTGTGCAGGTGTGGAATGTTTCCTCCCTGTGTATAGCCCTTCCCTTAATGCTACACAGATAAATGTGTGCAGTGGTTCCATTGTATACAGTGTTTGGCCACATCAGGTCACCACACTAGTTCATACCAAGTCTGAATGTAGAATTAGTAGCAGTGGAGTGGGTATATTTAATGAGTATGCATGTGGGGCATGTCCTATGTGGGCAATGTGCATGAGTGAGTAGTGATCTCAGAGTTTGTCTCCTTTGTATGCAGCGGAGGCAAGACACAGCACAGAGGTAGAGGGTGAGATCAGAGAGGGAGTGAGAGAGGTTACAGCACAGTCTGACTACAAGCCTGCTGACCCGGATGGCAAAGTGAGGAGTGCATGTAGACATGTGTAAGCATTCCATATTTATTAACCTGCGTTTGAACCAAACTGGGGCAGTGTGGGGTGTGTACAGTGTGGGGCGTGTACAGTGTGGGGTGTGTTCAGTGTGGGGTGTGTACAGTGTGGGGTGTGTACAGTGTGGGGTGTGTACAGTGTGGGGTGTGTACAGTGTGGGGTGTGTACAATGTGGGGTGTGTACAAAGTGGGGCGTGTACAGTATGGGGCGTGTACAGTGTGGGGTGTGTACAGTGTGGGGTGTGTACAATGTGGGGTGTGTACAAAGTGGGGCGTGTACAGTGTGGGGCGTGTACAGTGTGGGGTGTGTACAATGTGTGGTGTGTACAGTGTGGTGTGCGTACAGTGTAGGTGTGTGCAGTGTGGGGTGTGTACAGTGTGGGGCATGTACAGTGTGGGGTGTGTACAGTGTGAGGTGTGTACAGTGTGGGGCGTGTACAGTGTGGGGCGTGTACAGTATGGGGCGTGTACAGTGTGGGGTGTGTACAGTGTGGGGTGTGTACAGTGTGGGGTGTGTACAGTGTGGGGTGTGTACAAAGTGGGGCGTGTACAGTGTGGGGCGTGTACAGTGTGGTGTGCGTACAGTGTAGGTGTGTGCAGTGTGGGGTGTGTACAGCGTGGGGTGTGTACAGTGTGGGGTGTGTACAGTGTGGGGCATGTACAGTGTGGGGTGTGTACAAAGTGGGGCGTGTACAGTGTGGGGCGTGTACAGTGTAGGTGTGTGCAGTGTGGGGTGTGTACAGTGTGGGGCATGTACAGTGTGGGGCGTGTACAGTGTGGGGCGTGTACAGTGTGGGGTGTGTACAGTGTGTGGTGTGTACAGTGTGGTGTGCGTACAGTGTAGGTGTGTGCAGTGTGGGGTGTGTACAGTGTGGGGCATGTACAGTGTGGGGCATGTACAGTGAGGGGTGTGTACAGTGTGGGGTGTGTACAGTGTGAGGTGTGTACAGTGTGGGGCGTGTACAGTGTGGGGCGTGTACAGTATGGGGTGTGTACAGTGTGGGGTGTGTACAGTGTGGGGTGTGTACAGTATGGGGCGTGTACAGTGTGGGGTGTGTACAGTGTGGGGCGTGTACAGTATGGGGTGTGTACAGTGTGGGGTGTGTACAGTGTGGGGTGTGTACAAAGTGGGGCGTGTACAGTGTGGGGTGTGTACAGTATGGGGCGTGTACAGTGTGGGGTGTGTACAGTGTGGGGCGTGTACAGTGTGGGGTGTGTACAGTGTGGGGTGTGTACAGTATGGGGTGTGTACAGTGTGGAGTGTGTACAGTGTGGGGTGTGTACAAAGTGGGGCGTGTACAGTGTGGGGTGTGTACAGTATGGGGCGTGTACAGTATGGGGTGTGTACAGTGTGGGGTGTGTACAGTGTGGGGTGTGTACAGTGTGGGGTGTGTACAAAGTGGGGCGTGTACAGTGTGGGGCGTGTACAGTGTGGTGTGCGTACAGTGTGGTGTGCGTACAGTGTAGGTGTGTGCAGTGTGGGTGGGTGCAGTGTGGGGTGTGTACAGTGTGGGGTGTGTACAGTGTGGGGTGTGTACAGTGTGGGGTATGTACAGTGTGGGGTGTGTACAGTGTGGGGTGTGTACAGCGTGGGGTGTGTACAGTGTGGGGTGTGTACAGTGTGGGGCATGTACAGTGTGGGGTGTGTACAAAGTGGGGCGTGTACAGTGTGGGGCGTGTACAGTGTGGGGTGTGTACAGTGTGTGGTGTGTACAGTGTGGTGTGCGTACAGTGTGGTGTGCGTACAGTGTAGGTGTGTGCAGTGTGGGGCGTGTACAGCGTGGGGTGTGTACAGTGTGGGGTGTGTACAGTGTGGGGCATGTACAGTGTGGAGTGTGTACAGTGTGGGGTGTGTACAGTGTGGGGTGTGTACAGTGTGGGGTGTGTACAGTGTGGGGTGTGTACAGTGTGGGGTATGTACAGTGTGGTGTGCGTACAGTGTAGGTGTGTGTAGTGTGGGCGTGTACAGTGTTGGGTGTGTACAGTGTTGGGTGTGTACAGTGTGTGGTGTGTACAGTGTGGGGTGTGCACAGTGTGGGGTGTAGCAGAGACAGAGCCTTCTCCTGGTCAGCTTACCTAGTCCTCTGGTCATGTCTGTGGCACACAATCAGGCACAGCACTACGAGTCTTGAATAGACACAAGATGGACCCTAAGTGTTCCTGACTGAAGTGTTAAACCAGGCACCCCTCAACTTTGTCTTTGGGCCAGAAAGTCCCAAAGTGTGAACATGTTGTGTGTTGGGTGTGCTGCCATTTTAACCTCATAACTAGCTGGGTGCAGGGTGTGACTGTTGTACTGTGTAAGATCTCCCAGAAGAGTACTAGCCCACTAGTACAGCAGAGGCTAGATCGATTGACATTAATCACTGGTCATTGCACCTACCAACCTACTACACTGGTATTAGTGTCTCACTGCAAGCAACTGGCACCTTTCAACAACTGGCCAGTCTTGTTGATTGTAGCCTCCCCTTGTCTGCCACTTTTACAACCACAAGTGTTTTAACTTGTGGTGGATATAGAAGCAGTCAGTCAACTATCAGTGGGGTGTGTACAGTGTGGGGCGTGTGCAATATGCCCACACTGATGAGACTCATGTACAAAATGGCTGTCTGTGGTGTTCACTGGTTTCCATCAGTAGGGCTTCAATGCCCACTGTCTTCAGACACTAATACTGGTGTAGCCGACTGGTAGGACTACCCAGTGATTGATGGCTATCATTTGTAATTCTTGTCAGAGAATCTGATTCTGTTAAAGTGTACTAACTATGCATCCTGTGTACTTCCATCACCCCTCCCCCTCTCCTCCCCCTGTAGGTGGAGGTGTGTCCTGTCCTCCCAGAGCCACTCCAACATGCAAGGAGACTTGCCTACAGCAGGTACCAGCGGCTGCCCCTCACAGAAGGGCCACGTGAGCTACAGTTTACAAAAGTAGCTGTACTGCAGAATGAGCCTCAACCGAGAAAGAAGGGAGACATAGATCAGTTCCTGAAGAGATTCCGTAACTGCGGCGAACGACTGTCAGAGGGAGCGACTGAACAAATGACTGTCAATCATTTCCTTCACAAGGGTCCCCAGCAAACCAGAATACTTTACGGGCAGCCTGGCACAGGTAAAACCACTTTCCTCAAACACCTTTGTCAGAAAGTGGCCAACGGTGAATCGAGCGACTTTTCCCTCGTCCTGTTCTTCCCTCTGCGTGACAAGGCCGTGTCACAAGCACTGAAAGACGACAGTGATGCCAACTTGGAACAACTTCTGCGATATTACATCAGAGGAGATATATGCTCTGCCTCAACCAAAGCACTACTGGAGAACGAAGGGCAGAATGTGCTCCTAATATTTGATGGGGCGGACGAAGCACGTGGCCTTTTGGCCAGCCCCGAAGGATCCCTCCTAGGAGCACTCCTGGAAGGCCGACTGCTCCCCCAAGCACACTTCATAGTGTCCACTCGTCCCGGTGGTTGTCCCCTACTACAAGAGCACAGGACTGTCTTCTACGAGATCCTCGGATTTGATGAGGCAGCAGTGGAGTCGTACGTGAAGGACTTCTTCAAGAGTGAGCCAGGCAAAGGGGAGGCCATGTTGACTGATCTGAGGGCCCGTCCAGACCTCATGGGAGGTGCTTACATACCAATGAACTTGTCGATCTTCTGTTCCATCTACAATCACGATATTGCAGGCAGGTCAGCGTTCCCCGCAACAATGACAGAGTGCTATAAATCCTCTGTTGCAATGACCATCACTCGAGAGAAACAGAAAGTGAAGAAAGCTTTCCGAATTGACCCATCTCTCATCGACCTCCCACCCAATGTTGAGCACCTGTTGTCATCACTCGGTGTCCTCGCCTTCAAAGGTCTGACCCAGGAACCACCTGACTATGTCTTCCAAGAAGATGAAGTGCGTCGTGTCTTCCATGCCACAGTCAAACATGACGAGATCCTGGAGGATTCGTTCTTTGCAGGCCTCCTTCACTTGCACCCCGACCAGGATGGCTCTTCAAGTACGCTCAACTTCAGCCACACCACGAAGCAGGAGTACTTCGCTGCCTATCATCTCTCCCTGTTGCCCAAGGCTGAACAAGCTGCCTTCTGGAGGAAGAACCGCCACAACCCCAAGTTTGCAGTGGTTTTGAAATTCTTTGCCGGTCTCACACGGCTCAAGTCAGCAGAGGTCAACAAGGCCATCTTTGCCACAGGTGGTGACCTGCCATCAGAATGTCACACTGACGATCCTTATCTTTTGTATGTATTTCACACTTTGTTCGAGTCTCAGAATGAGTCTCTCACCCAGAGCATTGTAACTCAGTTAAACAGTTGTCTCACCTTTAATTTGTACCTCACTCCTTTTGACACCATGGCACTTTGCCACTGCCTCACCAAGTGCAAGCACCTGACTGAACTACACACATCAGACTTCCATTCCTTATCCCCCACCAGTTTCCATCATGTATGTTCAGTTGTGAGCTCCAATCCTCTTTTGCAGTCACTGTCACTAGGTGTGGCCCATTTCTCCACTGAAGGTGAGTGAATGGACCACACTAACTGTTGGTGTCATCCTTATTGTAAGGAGGTTGTGCATGTGTCACCTCATCAGTGTCTCCTTTAATAAAGTGTAAATTATGTACAAGTGACCCATGTACTTATTGTATACAATGCTATGCATTATTTAGTACATAAATAGTCTGTGTTGCTTGTGTGGTGCATATAGTGTGTGTTAAGTACCTCATTGTATCCGTTGCCCATGGCAACGAATGCTATACTGGTTAGGACATGGGCATTCAGTCATTATGACAAGTGCCCTAGTGTGAGTGTATTTTATATGCCATGACACCCTGGTGCCCATGTCTTAACCACTAATTAATTCCCCCTGTATCCCTTTGTGTAGCTGCCAGATGTGTCTTGTGTTCCTCCATTCTCCCTTGTTCCTCTTCCCCTATTGACATAGATGGCAGGACATTGTGTGAGGCTGCTGGGTCTCTGAAGAAGTTGAAGCTGGAGGCACTGGCTGAGGTCTTTGACCACAGACCATTAGAGGAGTTGTATCTCGCCCTCTACAGTGCTGTTGAAGTAAGTAGTCCATGTTCACCTGGTATATAGTTATGTGGTGTGGACTCTGAAGGAGAAGTTTACATGAATCCACTGTGTGGCTTCCTCCTATTTATGCTGCTACTTTCTACACTTGAGTTGTTTGAGTGCATAACATGTGCCGTTTTACTCCCACTCTGAGGTGAAATGTGTGAATGAGTTTGAGATGCAACACATTACATTGTGGACATTTCTATAGATGCAGGGTGACAGCAGTATCCTGGAGAAGATGGCTGCTCACTGCTGGCTGAAGGTACTTAAGCTGTGGGGTGCCTGCACACTACTCCCTATACTGAATGGAGTGAAGGACAACTGTTCAATAACCCATCTTGATGTTTTCGGTGAGCCTATCACTACATGCCTGCAATTATACTATACCATGTAGGGTATGTACATGTATGGGTTGGGCCATTGGTAACAACTTAAATTGTGCTGATTGAGCAAAGTTTGAGATCTCCCTTGCATGCAGTTGTTGTTGTGTAGCTGAGGGTGGGTGGTGGGTGACTGTAATGAGGGAGTGTGGGTGTGGGTGTTGGACGTCAGTGCTCACATCTCACCACAGTACAGAAGTGGAGAGCAATCTTGTGAATGTCTTGTTGGCCATAACTGCTTTGTTGTTTGCCTGCCACCTCCCTCTCTCTTGTTGCTGCTTATGTGTTTACTTGTCCTGATTCTAATTTGCCTTCATGACTGCTAGAAATGGATTTGTTAAACCAGCAGAACAAGTCATGCTAGTAATTGGAGACACTGCCCCTCCCCTTGCCACCCTTACACCGTCGACATGTTATGGCTGTGTACATAATCAGTGCATGTCTGCTGTGTTGATTGGGCAACACTAAACACTTAATTTGGAATAAAACAATAACATTAGTGACCAATGATTGTTGTGTTGTTACTGCCTTCGATATATATGGTATTCAGCAATCAGCTACCTTGGTCATCTAGTGATTGGACCCTCAATGTCAACCACATTCAGTCGTGTCAATCAATGTTGTGTTCTTTTACCTTAGATTTGTCACATGCTGTATTTTTGCTACCTTAGATTTCTCATATGGTGATCTGCCACCTTCAGCTGTGGCCGCTTGTGTTCAGAACATGTCACAGTTGAGGACACTTGTCATCTTCCAAGTAGTCCCTGTTCCAGTGTTCCAAGCAACAACATGCCGAGTCTCACCTCTGCAAAGTGTGGAAGTGGAGCTACAATGGGTATGTACAGTGTACACCTATTCATATGCTGCATCATTGCTAGTTGCTTAACTATTTGACACACACACGCACATGGAGACGTGGTACAGTAATCACTGTACTACATTTCCATGTGTGTGTCAAATAGGTCATCCCAAAAGCTTTGGCCTTCAATCTTGTGCTTGCCTGTGTTCCAGACCACCAGCACCCCCACGTGGTGTTGGTACATTACTACAGTACGTATGTGTCTTTGTCATTGTGTGTTGTCAGTGCACATGTTGTGTGTAGTGTTTGTGCTTGTTTTCTGTTGGTGTACTGCAGTATGTGTGTCTATTGTCATTGTGTGTCACCAGTGTCACCACCAACCTCTTTCGTCATTGTGTGCACCAGTGAGTGCATGACTTTAGTGGTCTCAGTAGATGTCTGTTCACAATGGTGTTGTGAGTGGCCATTTTATCAGTTGGTAGTTGTAAGTAGGTCGAGTGATGTTTCATATCAAGAGCTGTCATGTCCGATACTGCAGCACTGCTATTGCATGTCCCACCCCCTAAAGACCACCTTTAAATTACCCCATAAGAGACACCACAATGTGTGGTCTGTTCGCAGACTCTCTCCCTAAAGTGGTCCCCCTAAAGAGGATCCCCCCAGGCCACGATCCCCTTAGTCTACTCCTTGGACCAAAATAGCAGCCTACTTGCTTCCCCTGCACTGATCAAGGTCCCACTCCTAATTGGCAACATCCATTTCATATGGCACTTTGTCCCACTTGTCCACATTAGTGAGAGCTGGCTGCATGTGGTTGCCAGCCTCAAGCTCCATTCACTGTATCCTCGTGCACACATTGACTGACTACAACTTTGCTCTGTGTGAGCAGGAAGGACAGTCAGGAGTGATGATACAGTGCTAGAGTGTAGGGGACAAGACTGTGTGTCACAGTTGGTGATGCCAACATGATTACGTAAATGTGTATGCTGGTGATGCAATATCATAGGTCTGTAATTTGTCACCCTTCCTTTGTGATTGCATATATACATTGACTGTGCCCATTGATTGTTGTCATCACATGTGTGTGTAGATGTGGACTTAGCCCACAGTAGGTGCATGTACCCCACCCATCTCATGTGGCTGTTGGACGGCCATTTTGTGTCCATCAGCAACCTACCCCTGAAGCCATACCACTAGTGCAGTGTTTGTTGTTCTTGTAAGGTGTCACCTCAGTACCCCTGTGTTGTGTTTTGTACCTACAGGAGGAGTTAAGTGAAGAGTACTGGGCACAGCTGGAGGAGGCAGCCAGTTGTGCTCAAGTAGTCAAGGTGAAGGTGAATGTGATCGGAAGTGCCAGAGCTAGCAGAGCCCTGGCTGCTGGGTTCAGTAGAAACTCAGTACTCAGAGAAGTGAGACTGAATATGGTACCAAAAGAGTTAGTGGAGTCAGTGAGAGGAACACTGTGCACAAACGCTGCATTAACTGTCAATGTGTAGTAGGTCCACCTTTGTATGTAATGGCATGAATTCTGTGTTTGATCTAGCTCAGACTCAATTCTAGTCAATGTTTTGTTTGTTTCATATCACATTTTTATTTATTTAGAATTATTGTACTTATATGTGTAGCAGTTTGAGTCCTCTCGTTATCAAGTGAGGCATGTATTCGCAGTCAGCATTTTTGCATTCGCAGTCATCACATCGTATTATAGCTTTTCTTGCATGAATCAGTCAATGTATATATTGAAGCAAAACACATATGCAGTGACAAATTTACACAATGTTTGCATGTCATTCTATCATTGAGAATTGCCATTCACAGCACTATAATGCATCATCCTATTCTTGTATACAGCTATATGTATCATACAGCCATGCAGTGCACACAGGACAGATATTGATAAATTCCTTCAGTTAACTCATGATCACAACATGCATGAACAGTATACAGTACGTGTTGACATATATACACATATAATATGTGGTGTGTGTCCAGTGAGAGTGTGTTTAGCTGCTCAGACCATCCAACTGTTCCTGAATGGACTCCAGCTGTGTACAAAAGAGAGATATACATGGAAGAAAAATTCATTCTGAACACATCCTGCAAGTGTGGTGCACTACAATTAGGGACTGCACTATGAAGGGGGATGAGTAGGCCAATCAATATCAACTCACTTTACCTTCAAGTCCACAAAGCATGCACACACATGCACACACACACACGCATATACACACACACACACGTACACACACACACACACACACACACACACACACACGTATGCACACACGCACACACAGACACGAGAGTATACTAATTATTACATGAGTCCTACCTGAGAATAGAACTGGAAGAGTTCTTCATGGGTGAATTCCACACGGAGCTTCTCAGTGTCCTGGGAAGATGCAAAGATGTAACTAATCCTACAGTACATTGTCAGTCAGTACATGAGATGACGTCTATGAGGCTATGCATCATGACATTAGACCATTCACTGATAATTGGACTTCTAGTTTCCTCCGTTAGTGGATATGGCAGTGAGAACAGTTGAAGGAGGCTATTGAGTCAATAGTTACTGGAATTTGTTATTCAAGTTGGGACAAACGCATTCTCTTCTCTTGGACACACTATCCAACATGAGTGTCCGGCCCGCTAGTCCATCCCACACACTGTCTGGCCTGCTAGACCACTCCACATGACCGTCTGGCCTGCTAGACCATCCCACTATGACTGTCTGGCCTGCTGGACCATCCCACCATGACTGCCTGGCCTGCTAGACCATCCCACCATGACTGTCTGGGCTGCTAGACTACCCTATGTGCCCATATTCACTGAAGTGTTGGCTAATAGCAGACAATAGTGTGCACATTGCATTGGAGGCTAATTAGAACAGCCGGTTGTCACCTCTCCTGTCTTTATGCCAAACTCAAACTGAGTGTTGGGTAGCTTCATCTTGGACTGGCTGGCTTGGGCCATGGACAGGTTCAGTCTCCAGTTGATGCCATCCAGCTGTGTTGGGAAGAAGGTTCTCCCTCTTAGTCTCTCTACCACTGCACGACCCTGGCTAGCCCAAGACTGAGAGAAGAGGGAGGCCTGCATTGGGGACGGAGGATAAGGAGGGGATTGGAGAGGAGAGAGGGGTAGAGGTGTAGGGTGATAGAAAGGAGGGAGAGAGAGAGGACCACATGCACTCACACCTGCACACACACACACATCTTACCTTATCTTGATGGAGTCCAAGTGTCTGGAGCTGCTCTGAAAGGACCTCAGGCTTTGCCAAGTGGTAAGCTGACTGCAAGAGGGAATAGGGACACAACCCAAAATTGAATGCAAGACCACAGACAAACTAGAATACAAACATTCAGCATGCACGTACACACACACACACACACACACACACACACACACACACACACACACACACACACACACTCACACTCACACACGCATGCACACAGGTACATACAAACACATGTGTACACAAACATAGCTGGTGACTCTATGGCACACTCACTTGCTCAAACACAAACACAGTCACTTCGATGAGCAGTTGCACATCTTTACCATCCAAGCCAAACACAGCCTGCAGCTTTGCTTCCTCCTCTTCTGAAAATATCCGTTCATCCTAAAACACACAACAAGTAGCTAGCTACAGTATAACAATCACATCAAACACAACACTCAACACACCACATACATACACCTATCCTTTGCATGTACGTATACCTTGACTATGTTTATACATAAATGCCATACTGCATACATGCATGCACACAGCAAGTACACTACTCACATCTCATGTACATCCTTGTGACAGCTAGCTACTACACATAGATCAGAGACACACACTTTACAGTGATGTACAACAATGTGTCATCAACCCACACCCACACCCACACAAACACACACACACACACACACACACACACACACACACACACACACACACACACACACACACACACACACACACACACAGTACCTTCATATGCAACTTTTGCAAAACCCTGGCTAAGATTCGTCCGAATTTAGAGCCTTCCAATTCGTTTATAATGCTGATGGCTTTCTTTACGCTGCACAATAAATAATACACGAATATGACGTTTAACACGTCGCGAATAAGTAGGGCGTGAGTGTGTATGTGCATATTACCTCGGAGTGGCTTGGAACAGCGGGGCCGCCATGTTGGTTTGGTAGGGAATTCCCCTTACTCCGTTTACGCTGTTATCCGGACCTCTTGCCCGTTACACCACATGTGCCCATGATTGCTCGTACCTCTGGAAGGATTCCATTGTTCTTAGCGAGAAGCAGGTCGCGCGGTATAAGAGGCTTATTCGTCATGGCAGAGAAGAAGCAGAAGGCTACTCCGGACAAGGCAGCAAAGCACAAGTACCCTTTGGAGGTGAGCTCATCGTGCTTTGGTAGTTCGCAAGAGTTTGAGTTGTGTAAACAGTTGTATCAAGAGTAGTATGGAGTGATTTGTGGATTATGTATGCGTATGACTGTCCATGCCAGTCAGTTTCCTGGATTATAATGAAGCTTCCATTGTATTCTTTACATATGAAAAGACACTGTGCACTTTGTAACTACATACTTGACAAGATGTCTCTTCTTTTGCCAGCCTATTTATGACTATGTTTTACTTCTGTCGTATCATATCTCTCTCTCTCTCCCTCTTTGTTTCTCTTTCTTTGCCTCTCTCACGTGTGTGTCCGTATGTTGGTCCATGTGTGTTTAGATGGACCCACCACCTTCCTACCTTGCTGAGCGCATTGCCTTGTTTGATGAGCTGAAGGCTAAGTACAATGCAGAGATAGCCTCCAAGGAGCGTATTCCCATCAAGGTGACCCTGACTGATGGAAAGGTGGTGGACGGCAAGGCCTGGGAGACCACGCCCTATGACATTGCTGCCCAGATCAGTAAGGGATTGGCTGACAATGCAGTGGTCGCCAAAGTGAATGGTGTCTTGTGGGACTTGGATTGTCCACTGGAGGGAGATGCGAAAGTGGAGATTGTGAAGTTTGAGGATGCGGAAGGTATACTGTGGTGTGTGGTATGTGTGTGTGTGTATGTGTGTGTGTGTGTGTGTGTACGTGTATACGTGTGTGTGTGTGTGTGTGTGTGTGTGTGTGTGTGTGTGTGTGTGTGTGTGTGTGTGTGTGTGTGTGTGTGTGTGTACGTGTATACGTGTATACGTGTGTGTGTGTGTGTGTGTGTGTGTACGTGTATACGTGTGTGTCATACATACACATGATGGAGGTGGAAATACCATACAAGCATATGTAAACCACATACATTGCACATCAAGTTATATACGTGTACACATACAGTTCCCTAGTAAAGAATAGTACAAACTTGCACACATTTTCACACACACATGTACACATGCACATACACCTCATCACCCTTATGTACAGACTCTCCTTCACTCACTACCCCTTCCCCCTCACAGGCAAGCAGGTGTTCTGGTATTCCAGTGCGCACATCCTTGGGGAGGCTATGGAGAGACACTACGGAGGCTGCCTCTGTTATGGACCTCCCATCGAGGACGGTTACTATTACGACATGTTCCTTGATGATCGGCAGGTCTCTTCCACTGAATTTGATCAGTTAGACACCCTGTTTAAGGGCATCGTGAAGGAGAAACAGCCCTTTGTGCGGCTGGAGATGACCAAAGAGGAGCTGCTTGAGATGTTTAAGGTGTGCTAGGGTGAGGGTGAGGGGTGAGGTGTTACAGTGCATTGGCTAAACAATCATTCTAGAGTGTGCTGAAGTCACAAACTGAATGACTCTAACAAGAAGTAGTCTGTCTTCCTTTATTGTAAGTATGGGAGCCACACTGCTTGGTTGTGTGTCATTCCCATGAAGACATTTTGGTACGGTAGTTCACAAGGGCAAGTATAGTTATATTGCCATTTTTAGTTGTTCAAAGTTTGTGTATATGTACGTTATCCTAAACCTCAGAAAGTAGAGATTTTGTTGTCTCACGTGGTCGGACGCAGTCCTCCTCTTCCGTTATTGTGGAATGACTCCGCTGGATGGCAATTGTGCGATCATGGTTAGCGATGGAAAGGGTCTGTCTGCACAAGACTGGAGGCACTGTATATACAGTCATGTGTATTGAGGATTGAACGAATAACCGAAAAGGTTGAATATTAATTCAGTAGCTGATTATTTGAAGGATAATTTATTCATTTGAATATTTGTGTAGATTTATGACGTCATAAAATGGCCTCCAACCACATGAAACTCGTTTTGTTCATGAATCAGTCGATATCTGTTGAATGAAACACCTCCTAACTTTCATGGATTACGCAGAGATGACAGAAAAATGCTTTTTGTCAGGTCAAATGTCCTCATTCTGCTCTTCATCCGTCTTTCTCCTCCCACTTCCGGTAGTCGCTTCACAGAAGACCGCCATATTTGGTAATCACTTCCAGTGGAGCAAATATTCAAATATTTGTTCATTGGCAACAACAACTATTCAAACTATTACATGTTGCTTTAGTTACTCTACTTCCTTCTTCTCTTGTGATGCAGTACAATGAGTTCAAGTGCCGTATCATTCGCAACAAGATCACTGTGCCCAAGACTACCGTCTACCGCTGTGGTCCACTGATCGACCTCTGTCGGGGCCCGCACGTCCGCCACACGGGGAAGATCAAGGCCAACAAGATCACGAAGAACTCTGCCACCTACTGGGAGGGGAAGGCTGACGCTGAGTCCTTGCAGAGGATCTACGGGATCAGTTTTCCTGACACCAAACAGCTAAAGGAATGGCAGCATTTTCAGGTGGGCAGGGCTGGTGGTGTGGGTGGGCGTGGTGGGTGGTGTACATAGAGGTGTGATGTATGTTTAGTACTACTGGAGTGGTGCTTTGGTATGTGGGGTGAGTATTGGCTGTATCCGCTGTAGAGCTGTTTCAAGTGAAGGAGGTTGACACAATTTTGTGTTTCTTTCTGTTGCTTCTACTATTCTTACATTCTTGCATGTAGGAAGAAGCTGCCAAACATGACCATCAGAAGCTTGGCCGTGAACAGGAGCTCTACTTCTTCCATAAACTCAGCCCAGGCAGCTGCTTCTTCCTGCCCAAGGGGGCACACATCTACAACAAACTCATTGAGTTCATCAAGGTGAGGTGGCAGCACCATCCGGGTACCTACAGTAGTCAATTCATTGAAAGGGGAAGATATGGCATAATTTAAGACTTCAACTGCTTAATCTGTCACGCTTCATAGATTCCCCCTATCTCCTACTTTCTCCCTCCTTTGTGAGAACTGCTCTTATTGGGGGTTATGGCATTATTGCCGTGTGTTTGTACACTATTGGTGCTGTGACCTCTAAACTCTGTTTATAGCAGTTACTTTAGCTGGTTTTGTAGCTTTAGTTGCATGTTGTTGTGCATTGTATCCTTTGTTGCAGGGGGAATACCGTCGCCGTGGTTTCCAGGAGGTGGTTTCCCCTAATATCTACAACAGCAAGCTGTGGGTGACCTCAGGCCACTGGCAACACTACGCGGAGAACATGTTCAGTTTTGAGGTCGAGAAAGAGACCTTTGCCCTCAAGCCTATGAACTGCCCTGGACACTGGTATGTATGTACCGTATTGTCCCTAATTTTTCGGCAACATAAAACACAGATCCAAGTCGGCACTTAGGAGTATATTGGTTGCAGCTGGAAGCGCAACGAAACATTAGGAAATTATGATGACTAATTAGAGTACGCGACGGAATAGCTAATAGGAAACAAAATGGCCGAATTCTCGCTTACGGTTGAGGCAGCTGTTCATGGGTATCATGCTTACATGGAGCAATGGGAGGCAGCAGTTGATACAACCCATTACTTCAAATGTGAATTAGGTGAGCGCGACAATTCATTAGACTCCACAGCAGACGATGACTTATGTATTAGAGTCCGAAATGAACAAGAAGGGGCAGCCGTTTTTCATCAAAAATTCAAGTATGATCCGACCCCATTTAGGTGGGTGCTGAACAATTAGGGAGCCGAAACATTAGGGACAATACGGTATGTATGTGTGTGCATGTGTGTGTGTGTGTGGCTAGTTTAATGTATCCATTACTATCTATAAGAATGAGTGTTACTGCATCATACTGATTCAGCATTCTGCCTGCGTCTCTCTTCCTTGTCCCTGCTCTTCCTCCATCTCTCTCCCTTCCCTCCCCTTTGCTCCCCTTCATCCTCCTCCCTCCATTCCTCTCCTGCAGTGTCATGTTTGACCACAGACCTCGATCGTGGAGGGAGCTGCCCTTGAGGATGGCTGACTTTGGTGTGCTCCACCGCAATGAGCTCTCTGGTGCCCTCTCTGGTTTGACAAGGGTGCGACGCTTCCAGCAGGATGACGCTCACATCTTCTGCATGCCAGAGCAGGTTAGATCACATGCAGGGTACATGGTGTGTGCAGTGGTCACATGCTAATCACATGGTGTACAGCAGTCACATGCAGGTCACATGATGAGTTAAAGTGTACAGTGTAGAGTAGTGCCATACTGTACGGTTGGTGCATACTTCCTTGGTTGTGTCATCTCTTTCTCGTCAGATTGTGGAGGAGATGAAGGGCTGTCTGGATTTCCTCAAGGCAGTGTACGGGGTGTTTGGTTTCTCATTCAAACTGAAGCTTTCCACTTGCCCAGAGAAGTTCATGGGCGAACCAGCACTGTGGGACAAGGCTGAGGCTGTGAGTCAGTTGTTATAATGAAGGAGAGCGAGAGTGAGAGTGGGAGAGAGGGGGGATTCAATGGTAGTAGAGAACCCAGCAATATGCGACAAGGCTGTAGCAGTGGGTCAGCTGAAGTGAAGATGGAGAAGGAGAGGAATTAGAAGTAACTGGAGAGGAATAGATGGGGAGAGATTTCATTTAAAGGCTACTAATTTTTAACAGGTACTATTTTAGTGAATTTAACGAGTAGTGAAACAATTGCTAAGATTTGTACCTCAAATCTTTGTGTACAGGGAAGATGTTCACACACAAAACCTTGGAAATCACTAAAATTAGTAACTGCCAAAACCCTAATTTTTGCAAAACGATGAGTTTTGTTGCTGCTGAAATTTGTAACATTAAAGTAACACTGTGAAATACCTTTGTACAGAGTCTTAATGCTTTGTGTGTCTATACTGTACCAGTTCACATAGCAAGTTGTGCTCAAGTACTGTACTGAAGCTACAGTATGCCGTATGCCCCATATTGCTGCTGTTTAACATTCAATTGATGTCCACATACATACCTCCCTTTCGGAGCTATCCTCGACTGCGACATCAATCTGCTATTTGGTGTGGCTCATTGTAATTGTTATGTTTCACCTCTCATGCATGAAGTTAGCCTTTGGCAGAGGTACAGGAGTGATGGGGTAATACCTATGGCCTGCCTTGCACCTCAAACTAATTGGTTAGCTACCCTTAATTACTTTGGTTAGTGTGGTCTCTGGTACTTGGCCCAACCTAATGATTTTGCGACACCTATCCGGAAGAAGGAAGAAGCAGCCATTGGACCAAGCAGATATGCCCTGCCCTGCCCTGCTCTGCCTGCCTAGTCATGCCTGTGTATGCCCTGGGGCCTGCCAGCTGCCTGTCCTTGCACGGAGTGCCCAACTCGGCCTGCCCAGCCGTGCTATGCCCACCCATGCCTGTGTGCCTCTTCCCACGCCCCCTATTGCCCAAGATACACCTGTGGTTGGCCTACCCACTAGCCAATGAAATTGTTGTCTGGACTGATTGGCCTGCTAGCATGACCCATTTTACTGTACTTTTGTTGGCAAGTGTGTATTGTGCAGAAAGGTAGCTCACTTGTCGAATCTGGTGGGGTGTCCGTCGTCACTTCCGCTGCTTTGAAGTTCAGTGAGGTGGCTGAGGTGGCTGACTGCTGGAGTTGAGATAGAGCCAGCATGATGTAGTGGTTCAGCTGTTTCACGGGGAGTTGCACCAAGTCAGCCAATACTGAGGGCGGCACGACCCTGGCCAGGACGGATGCTGGAGACTCCGTGATGGGGCCTCTTCCTACGAGCTGGACGAGAGGGGTGAAGCCATCATATTGTGGCAGGGAGGAAAAGCCGTGAGGAGAAGTTCTGAAGCACTTCTGAGCCTTTGGCTGGCATGGTCGCTTGCAAAGCACAAGCATGCAGTAATGCTGAAATCCTAGTATATAACACTGGCAGTGTAACAATGCCCCGTTGAATACTAATGATAAGCCTCTGCTGTGGTATCATGCAGTAGCGGCCTGGGCGCCTGATGCCCTACATCATGCAGTGTCGTGCTTCCGTTCCCTGTTGTCGCTCATGGCGATGTATATAGCCACCCTGGACATCTGCGTGTTGGCTGCTTGTTGCACACCCCAATAAGGCCCATGAGCACCCACCTCCCCAGTCATGTTAACCCTACTTATCAAGATAAATATTATGTAGTCATTGTGCACCATCTGACTGGTCCAGAGGGTGCTGTTAACTAGCTACTGTACATTCACGGCTGAAGTGTCCCTCTTGGCACAAGATACTGTAGTGACTTGAGGGTGCACTTGATTCAGATGTTGAGTGTTGCGCTGGCTTCCATTCTGTAGCAACTTGAGCAGTCTCTGAATGAGATCGGGGAGGTCTGGGAACTGAACCCTGGGGATGGGGCCTTTTATTGGCCAAAAGTAAGTTCTGTACTCATGCTTCTTCCGCATGCATCAGAAGCAGACAATCACGAGCACACACACACACACACACACGCACACGCACACACACACACACACACACACACACACACACACACACACACACACACACACACACACACACACACACACACACACAATGTGCAATGTAGCTAGCTAGATATACATACAGCTACTCCTGATCACTTGCTGCATATATGTGTGCGTTGACTGTGGTCATCATTAAATTTCGCATTACAGATCGTGCGGCCACAGCCCACGGGACACTTTGTTGGGATTTCCCTTGGTATGACATCACGTCTGCTAGTTCTATTTTGGCAAACGCTGCGATGGCTTACAAGGATGGCGAACCGATGCTTTTTGATGCTGGGCCTTCTCGCCCCTCATCCGCTGGAGTCGTCCTCAAGGACGAAACGTAAGAGCTTATACTTACATCAGATACGTATGGACAGCGCTTTACTGTTAGGGGGCATAATGCACGTAGTCATTCACTTATTTCAGCCCGTCTACGTAGCTACATACTCGATGTAGCTAGTCGAGAGGACACGCGCATGCAGACAGGCCAGTGTACACAGTGTTTTCGGGAGTGTAGGCGCGGACTACGTGACCTTACTGTTGGGGAAATTGTGATAGAATGGCTGGAGCTGGAGGTGTTGATTGTCCTGTATAGCTGGTCATATTCCCTTTTAGTGAGCATGTTCGAGATCTGAGGTCGCTGAACAGGGGAAGGTGCTTCCTCGGTTGGTTATTAGTATAAGTATTGACTAACAGTATCAGCAAACTTGTACAACGGTCTAGTCTTGTGTAGCCAAACCACACCTACCTCCAGTGGACTGTGAAATGGATCTGGTGTATAACACGGGGCAAGGTCCTTTGGTAGACATCCACCTAGCAATTTGTGCAATCAATGTAACAGTTTCACTCCCTTCTCTACTCCTGTCTCTTGTTCAGTGTTCGCTTCCTCCAACTTGTGTGCATCTTCACTGACCTGGTGCCCAAGATCCTGCTGGATGTGCTAACACACCACATTGCACTGAACAAGGGTTTTCAAAAGAGGTTCGGCAGTAAGCCATGGGACGGTGGTAGGGATCACAGAAGATGGTTAGCCGCTGTGATGGAGAAGAATCCACGAGTCCAGGATTTCTCCTGCAAAGCAGTGAAAAAGAAGCCTGCCACAGAGTGGGACGTCACCAACTTGAGCGCAGCACTGTCAGCGGTGATGGAGCCTTCAGATGCTCCATGTGAAGCCACAGTGACCCAAGGGTGCAGCAGAAAGGGCAGTGGCATAGACTACTTTGATGTGAGTGTGTCGGAGAGAACTGACTGCAAGACTTGGGAGGGGTTC
>OZ025884.1:2535374-2735374 GCA_964019415.1 Ianthella basta
CCAGTCTACACCCATCCATAGCTCCCTTCTACCTCCGGCAGAGGTTGTTCTTCCTCTTCACATATC
This sequence comes from Ianthella basta, assembly GCA_964019415.1. NCBI lineage: Eukaryota > Metazoa > Porifera > Demospongiae > Verongiida > Ianthellidae > Ianthella > Ianthella basta. Next base: position 2,535,441 of record OZ025884.1, read on the forward strand.
TCATGTTGTGCTGTGTGAGGGGATTGGGAGGCGAGCACTGGAACAGGCCATCTCATTCCTCTACTCAGGCAATGTGGACATCAGTGAAGGTAGTCTGGTGTGTTTAGGTATAGGCTTGTGTATGGAAGTGTGTGTAACATTTGATGCATACAGTGTGGGGATATTGTACAGAAGGCTAGTGTGTGTAACAATAGATGTGTACAATGTGGCAGTGTGAGATTATTGTGCATACATACATTAGGCTAGTATATGTAATGGTACATCATACATATTGCCTGCACTCCTAAAGAGCTGAATTTGGTCATAACCACATTTTCTCTATGGCCGTTTAACTAGCTTTACTTTTCTTGACTTGATGGTGATTGTATGCCATTCTTCGTCTTCTTTCAGATGTGGCTGTGCAGGTGTGTGTTCTGGCGGAGAAATTCCAGATAGCCAAGTTGATTGATTTGGCATTGCCCATTGTGAGGAGAACCCTGCACCAGGACTCGTTACTCCTCCCACTTCTTGTGGGCTTCTCAGAGCATCTCCTGAGGCTTCAGTCAGTGTGTTTGGATTTTCTCCTGTTGCCTGGCAACGAAGATGTCCTTCAACATGTGTACACCATGTTGGCTGGAGACCCTGAGATGTTGCAACAGGTGCAATGTGCAGTGGAGCTGGCTAAAGAAGACTATTGAACTAACCAAGGCAGTAGAGAATTGTCTGTAGAGAGAGGGAATGAATTTGTGTGTTGTAGCTATCTTTTATGTACAGTTGGTAAATGTACCTGTTCAGGTTTGCTGGGATCTGTCGTTGTATGTAATTGTATGTCTACAATTCCAACTTCCTGTGCCACTAGTCTAGTCTGCTAGACTAGTGACAGAGAAGACTATTAAACTGACCAAGGAAGTAGAGAATTGTCTGTAGAGAGAGGGAATGTATTTGTGTGGTGTACAGTAGCTATCTTTTATGTACAGTTGGTGTATCTGTTCAGTTTTGTTGGCTGGAGCAGCCTATCGTTGTGTATGTCTGCAATTCCAACTTCCTGTGCCACTAGCCTAGTCTGCTAGACCTCCTGAAGCCATTTTACGTGTACCAGTGCGTGGGCGTGGGCTGCTGTTTGAATGATGCACAGCTTCCACCCATTGCCCCTCCCCCTCATCGCCTGAATGTAGTGTTTGGCAGACGTTGGTGCCAAATAGCTCCTTTGTTTCCCGAGCCAGCTCTCAGCGCTAGCTAAGTGTCATGGAAGGAAGAAAGAGCCCGCCTACACGTGACTATAAGTAAGTGCTTTAGCTAGGTCAATTCGCCTGATGCACGGGGGGAATTCTTAGCTGTGGATTTGGGGAAACTTGTACAAGATATATATGGCGGGATTTGGTCAGATTTTACGGCGTCCTTTGATGGAACAGGCACCGTTTTCTTCCTTCGAATTCAGTGTATGCATTCACGTGCGTCTGTAAATCTGTCGCTGTGTGTCATTGAACAGAGCGCCCGCGGCTCTTTAACCGTCCAAGTAGAGTGATCTGTCAGTTGGCTAGGCTTACAGCTACTTCAGTCACCGTCAGAGCCAATTCTACTCTAGACCAGTCAGCAGTGTGTTTCACTGGCCGCGAGCTGTGACATGGACTCTGTAGCTACACACGACTGAGAACAGGTGTCATGTTGGGCCTTTGGTAGACATCCACCTAGCAATTTGTACAATCATTGTAACAGTTTCACCTCCTTCTTTTCTCCTGTCTCTTGTTCAGTGTTCGCTTCCTCCAGCTTGTGTGCATCTTCACTGACCTGGTGCCCAAGATCCTCCTGGATGTGCTAACACACCACATCACACTGAACAAGGGTTTTCAAAAGAGGTTTGGCAGTAAGCCATGGGACGGTGGTCGGGACCACAGAAGATGGTTAGCCGCTGTGATGGAGAAGAATCCACGAGTCCAGGATTTCTCCTGCAAAGCAGTGAAATGGAAACCTGCCACAGAGTGGGACGTCACCAACTTGAGCGCAGCACTGTTAGCAGTGATGGAGCCTTCAGATGCTCCATGTGAAGCCACAGTGACCCAAGGGTGCAGCAAAAAGGGCAGTGCCATAGACTACTTTGATGTGAGTGTGTTGGAGAGAACTGACGGCAAGACTTGGGAGGGGTTCAGTGTCAATGTCATGCGACACTCCACTACCCCCTCATCACCTGCTGAGGGGGTAGTGGAGTGTGTTGTAACAGAAGCACTCAGCGATACCCGGGTTGTTGCAGTGAGTAGAACGATGGCCAATGACCGAGGACTGCCAAACAAGATTACAAAATATATGGCGGCCAAACCTCATCCCATTTACCTTCCACAGCCGGAGGTGGCACACATTGTTAAAGTGAGGCAATCAAGGAACTCACTCTATCATCGGTCAAAGACAGACATGTCGAAGGATGAATTCACACAATGTGTGGCAGCTGTGCAGTGTCTGATAGAGCAAGCTCTACGCCCCTACTGTCTCAAAAAGGCCTCTGACGGCTATTTGACCAAACTGAAGGAGGCAGCTTGCAGTGAGTTCCACTAATTCCATGGAGGTTACAGAGGGTTATGTAGCTGTGTTGTGTCCTGGTTAGGTGACTCATCAAAGGCTCGGACAGCAGGGCAAATGTGATGCCCAGTCATGTGGCATAGTATAAGTACCCAGTTGATACCGTGGCACGTGATGTGTGCTGTTACCCCAAGTGCCCAGGTGCCCAGTGAAAACCAGGATGTGTCACATGACCAGGATACAAGCCATTCACATCACAGCAATTTGGAGTGTATCCAGTTGTCACACTTACCCTTGGGCACCTCACACCATCATGCTTAGGTGACAAACTGGATACACTTCAAATTGCTATGATGTAAACAAAACATAGAGTACATTGCTGTGGAACACTCTTAAAGTATCAACAGAACATTCTGTGGAAGACAATAATCTTACGTGTTCCTATGTGAATGTCTCCCAAAGTGTGCTCACAGCTAATCCAAGTTGAACTGATGGTGTTTGTGTTTCAGCATAAGCAGACCATTGTTTGGTGCTGACTCAGCAGAGTCAACAAAATGGCCGTCTGGTTGTGCAAGAATAGTTTTACCAGGTTTAAGGCTGTAGCTATTGTGAACATGAATATCTTGTGACATGTGTACAATGAACACCTGCTCACACTCACCTCACAGCTTATGGTATGTAGTACACCACTATATACTGTATGTGCTACAGTATACAGTGGTGTGCAGCTAGTTGTGAGCCTTGCATGATCAGAAGAGCCCTCTCAGTGCCTACTCTTCTGTGCACTACACTGTGCAGTCAATGTTGGACGTGCTGTCTGTCTAAAGTAGGGCAATGTGTGTCTCCTCACTTCAGCTGAAGACTTCAGAAGAAAGTTCTCTGATGACAAAGCTGTGCTAGAGCTGTTCCAGAAGGCACTGGATGAGCTGAAGCATGCAATGGAAGGTGTGTATGTATATGTGTGTACATGTAAGTGTGTATAGGAGAGGTGTACTTGTGTGCTTAACACTGTGTAAGGTGGCGTCCAAGTGCGTTTATTAGATATGTATTGTGTACAGGAGCTTTGTGGGTGTGGCTAGTAGTATTGTGCAGGAGGGGTAGTCTCATGTAGGCAGGCTGCCATTTTGTCAGGTCAGAGTGAACAGACAGTCTGGCTGTGCAAGATTGGTGATAATTGTGCTGGTGGTAGTTGTGTGGGCAGGTGTACTGTGTGCATGTGTGCAGTATACGTATTATACTGTGTTTTGTGGGTATTGAGTATATGTGGGATGTATTGGTTAGGCTTGAGTATGGTGTTTGTTTGGGTGGGTGTACTACCATATGAGCGAGTGGCTGGGTGAGGCCTGTGTGTGTGTGTGCGTGCGCGCGCGCGTGCGTGTGTGTGCGCGTGTGTTGTGCGTGTGCGTGTGCGTGGTGTGTGTGTGCGTGTGCGTGGTGTGTGTGTGTGTGTGTGTGTGTGTGTGCGTGCGTGTGCGTGGTGTGTGTGTGTGCGTGTGCGTGTGCGTGTGCGTGTGTGTGCGTGTGCGTGTGCGTGTGCGTGCGCGCGTGTGTTGTGTGTGTGTGCATGTGCGTGTGCGCATGCGCGTGCGCATGTGTGGTGTGTGTGTGTGTGTGCATGCGCTAATATGCCTGCTGCTTGAGTGTGTGCACTTGTCACTTTGTGTTTTGTTTGATCTATTGCAGAATTAGGGGGAGTTGATGAGTTGCGTCAAGAGCTGGGTCAGCAAAGAGAGGAGTGATAGAGATGAAACACTTGGAGACTGAGTTGACATGTAAGACTCAGCTCTGTGTGTGCATGACATTTCTTTTGTATGTGTGTGAATCCAAACTTATGCACTGTATACACACGTATGTGAGTGCATTTGTGAGTGCTGTATCCCTCCTACACCAATAGGCATTGTAGAGAGACTGAAGTGCATTGAAGTGAAAGTGGAGGACCTTCAGAGAGGGCAGGACTCACAAAACACAACCATCCAAGACCTTCAGAGAGTGGACAGAATGGAGACACTGGAAAGAGGTACGTACATTGAGTGCTAGCTGAACAGTTGACTGAACTCTTAGCGGCCACCACTCAACATTTCCTTTCATTTGTACTTACATATAATGAACTGGCAGCTGACAGTTTCCTGCTTGTAGTACGTATGTAATAGTTATGTCATGGCCATGATGGCACTGGCTCGTTTGTACGTAGCACAAGGGCATGAAGGGAAGGACTCAAGTGGAGAGCTGCCCGACGGACCTGCACTGACCAACAAAGAGCCAACTTTTACTTCACACTGGCTTCTGTGATTAGGACAGGACACTGGGAGTTGGTCAAACTGACTTTTATGCTGAGTTTTAGAAAAATCTCATGTTTGTACTTCTAAGTGGGTATGCAGCCACTATTTTCCCACCCCAACATTCCTAAGAGTCTTCAAAGCAATTTGTTGCAGTAGGATCGTTATACGTGTAAATTATGTCTAGAGGTGGGCTCAAGTGTGCATTGGACTTGATATTGCACACTTCATTCCCTTGATGTATGGCTACATCATGCAACAAGTGTAGTTGTGTTGTTTCTCTGATAACGTACGAATGTATTGTATGTGGTGTATGTGGTCAGGGTATCAGCAGTGTAGGGAGATGGGACATGCTATCATCTGGTCCAATGACACTGTCCTTTAAAAGTGGATGAGTCAGATCCTCCTATTGAGTCACTAGCATTGAGGCAGAAGGGACAGTGGCTGTGTGTACTGTGTCACAATGTCTGATAGGTACATAACACAGCACTTATCCTAGCTACTCCACTGATTGACATGTTGTTAACTCAATGAGCCCAGCCAGCGTAGGAACACTTGTACATATGGATGTGTACCAGGCTGTCCTCTGCTGCCCTTAACTACAACAGAGAGCTTGCATGGTATGTCTCTCAGCCTCCTACTGATGTCCTACTACCTGTTGTCATAGCTGCAGGTGGAGGAGGGTCCTGTTCTCTCACAAGCTGACACGCCTACTGAACCACACCCTCAAATGGATCTGCCCCCCAAGCCACAGCCACAAGCCGACCCTGTTCAAGGTGTGTTATATCAGACTTCCATTTATGGAATGTCAGTGTTTGTAGCACTTTGTGTAGTGTAGTGTGTGAGTGTATGTCCACACACACATGCACACGTGCACACCACGGGGGTCTGGCATACTTCTGTTCTGAAAAGGACATTCACTCATTGCCAGCTGGTGTCATGTATTAGAGAGGTGCTGAGTGGTCTTTAGCACAAGGTACCATGTGCCTTCCCTTCCACTGCAGTGTTCCTGAGGTCTAAGCCAAGTGAGGCAGACCTTCGCCGTCATGTGTGTTCTGTGGCCGGCCAAAAGTGGCGCTCCATTTGCACGTACCTGTGGTAGGAGACAGGGACAGTATTGAGTGAAGAGAGGATAGGAAGGAGACTTCTGTGTCAAGTGTGAAACACAAGGTGAAGAAGGAAGAAGCAGGACAACCAGCTAGTGACCTCCCATCTCATTCACCCCAGCCCTCCCCATCACAGCAGCTGCTGTCCCAGTTCCAACAGTTATCAACCAGTGGGACCCACATGGCGTCTGATGTGTGCTTTGTTCTTCAGAATGGCGACACTCTGTTTGCCTCCAGAGGCCTTCTGGCTGCAGCGTGTCCTGAGATGTTGCCCTTACTCTACAACAGTGAGGGTGAGTGTGGTAGTGGGAGATTGTGAGGGGTGAGGGTAGGGCTATGAGTGAAGTATGTGGAAGTAGCCCAGAGTGACGGTGAGAGTGAATGAGTAAGGGATGAAGGTGATGTAAAAGTTGTTACATGTGAACAGGTGAATGTCAGACTGCCAGTGATATTAGAAGAAAGAATAGTGACAATTCTGCTTTTCAGCAGAAGCAGAAAGAAGTAGTCTAAGAGTATTTGCATATATACATCATTGATAGTCTATACTTGTGCATTTCATCTCTTGTCTACCTTCCCAAGCCCTTCTTCTTCTCTGAACTCTTTCTTTTGTTGTTTGTTTGCTCTAGCTCCATTTCCAGTGGCTGTGAATGCCTTCAATGGCCGTTCATTTACCGTCTGGACTCGTACCAACGAGGTCATTGCTGACATCAAGCTGAAGGTGTCCATGCAAGAGGGAGTGCCAGCAGAACAGCAGCGCCTGGTGTTTCAGGGCAGGGACCTCGAGGAGATGCAGACTGTTGCTGCCAGTGGAGTTGTTCAGTACTCCACGCTGCACCTTGTCCTCAGACATGCTCCACCTGCAGGGAGAGTGACAGCACAGCTTGTAGCAGAGGCAGCACACAGCACACTCTCCATTCAGCGGCTCAGCCTGTGTGCTCCTGGAGGATGTGATGCATTGCTCTCATCGCTGCAGGCCAGCACAAGAAGGTGAGCATATCTGATGTTTACATCACTGTGCTAGGTTGTAAACATGGGAGATTGTAATATAATGTGTGCACACGGGCATGTATAGTCTCATGTAGTCGTGACTGCAATTTTGTTGTGTCTCTTCCCTCCCAAAGTTGTTTGAGAGCGGAGTGAAAACAAAATGGCTGTTTTTGGTCCGCAAGTGACTAGTGCATACAGTACAGTATGTGAATGTGGGCGTCATACTGTTGTTATGCTGTTTGCAGGTCACAGGCCACGCCCACTACTCAACAAGCCACTCCCTCTTCTCACCAGTCTACACCCACCCATAGCTCCCTTCTACCTCCGGCAGAGGTTGTTCTTCCTCTTCACATATCTCATGTTGTGCTGTGTGAGGGGATTGGGAGTCGAGCACTGGAACAGGCCATCTCATTCCTCTACTCAGGCACTGTGGACATCAGTGAAGGTAGTCTGGTGTGTTTAGGTATAGGCTTGTGTATGGAGGTGTGTGTAACAATAGGCATGTACAGTGTTGGGATATTATACAGTGGGCTAGTGTGTGTAACAATAGATGTGTACAATGTGGCAGTGTGAGATTATTGTGCATACATACATTAGGCTAGTGTATGTAATGGTACATCATACATATTGCCTGCACTCCTGAAGAGCTGAATTTGGTCATAACCACATTTTCTCTATGGCCGTTTAGCTAGCTTCACTTTTCGTGACTCGATGGTGATTGTAGCTAACTACAGTATGCCAATTGTATTCTTCTTTCAGATGTGGCTGTGCAGGTGTGTGTCCTGGCGGAGAAGTTCCAGATAGCCAAGTTGATTGATTTGGCGTTGTCCATGGTGAGGAGAACCCTACACCAAGACTCGTTACTCCTCCCACTTCTTCTGAGCTTCTCCAAGGATCTCCTGAGGCTTCAGTCAGTGTGTTTGGATTTTCTCCTGTTGCCTGGCAACGAAGATGTCCTTCAGCATGTGTACACCATGTTGGCTGGAGACCCTGAGATGCTGCAACAGGTGCAATGAGCAGTGGAGCTGGCTAAAGAGGACTATTGAACTGACCAAGGCAGTAGAGAATTGTCTGTAAATTGTGAAAATTGTTTGTGTGTTGAAGCTATCTTTTATGTACAGCTGGTATAATGTACCTGTTCAGGTTTGTTGGGATCTGGAGCAGCCTGTCGTTGTGTATGTCTGCAATTCCAACTTCTTGTGCCCACTATATATATCCTGCCATTTTACGTGTACCAGTGCGTGGGCGTGGGCTGCTACATAGCTTGCTGTAGTTGAATGATGCATAGCTTCCACCCATTGCCTGTCCCCCTCACGGCTGTTTCGCATAATACAAATGGCGGCAACTTATAATTTAGTTTGGTTTGGAAACCAGAACGAGGTAATTGGTGATTCTCGAGTAAATGGACTTTCAAGATGTTTTAGCCTTTTTCTCTTCCTACACTTGAACAAGGGCAATTAACTTGGAACGTACGTAGAACAGATAACAGGCGAGTGTGCTATAGTCCAATAAGCCTGCTTTGTGTTGTCTAGGCAGCAAGATAATGGCTTTAATTTGTGGCAAATAATCGTCCAATAGCGCACTTCTGCCAGTTTTCCAGCCGGTGCACTGGGTATCGAAGGAAAGTCAAGGTAGTGCACGTCGTCGTCCTGTATAGCTTGTTCTACTGCCCGGCTCGTACTTCAAGTTTCGAACAACTTTACTAGCACTGTACTTCGCCATACTGTAATCCTATGCTATAGTATGGCGGGGTACAGTTGTAATAAAGTTGTTCGAAACGCGAAGTACGAACCGGGCAGTAGAACAAGCTATACAGGACAACGACGTGCACTACCTTGACTTTCCTTCGATACACAGGACAATGGCTGGAAAACTGGCAGAAGTGCGCTATTGGGCGATTAAGTGTCGCCAGTGATAGCCATTTTCTTGCTGTCAAGAGAATGTACGAAGCAGGCTTAGCTAGTTGTTAGACTAATGCACATAGGCCTGGTATCAATTCGATGTCTGTGCACGGTTTAGTTGAGATTCCTTCTGTATCTGATGAGAAAAAGGCTGAAACTGAACCCTCTACAGCTACATATTTGTTGACATATGAGCATAACCTGCAGCAAATTGGAGAGAATGAGAATCAGTAACTTTGCTTTGCCTTAAAATTATAATGTTGGTATTGGACCCCACAAGCAGTTACCTCATGTTTACACATAAACTATTTGGAATGCATATGAAGTGGTGTCAGTCGTCCAGTTGCATGTGACTGTTGTACAGAGTAAGGGCCATGGGACAGTATTCACTAGTGAATACTGTGCTGGGGGACAAACTGTAGTGGGGACGCCCCACTCTGTGACACCAGGGCCTTATATCTTGTGGTCCTTTTTAAATGTACCTGGTATTTGGAAGACATATGGATGGAACAATGCAACAGATTGGAGCTAGAGTTAGGTGAAATTGTGAAGTGCATGGGTGGTACTGGATGTGAGGGTGTCTGTCTCAACATGCACAGCATTGTGCATATGCATCTGTGTGTGGGTGCCATGGATAATTTTCCATTTGAGGACCAGCAGCTGATTCCATGCATCTTCTTTCTCATTATGCTAATGTTGATAGAATTTAGAATGCTGGCTGTAGAAGTACGATGGAACCCTACCTTCTTTATCGATCATTAAATGATGGCCTGTCTAGCCCCGTTCTACGGCAGCTTTCCAGGTAGCATAGCCCTTTGCCCTCCGGTCCTGCAGCTGACATACGATGTGCACTTGCATGTCTCACTCTTGCATGCACTCTCATATATCCACACCCATGCATGCATATGTGAACACACACGCACACACACAAACACACGCACACACTTGCAAACACAACGCCAATGCATTATGTTTGGCGATACACGTTATAAGTCATGATCACATGCAATTATAATATCACTTAATATGGCAGATACCACACGTACATAGTTTTATGTGTAATATACTCTTTAGCTAGATTTTCATGCAAAATTTGAACTTAATGAGATGATAACAATTACACACACATGCAATATAAATGCACACTAATTACAAAGTGCAGACAAAAATTATTGCAGTGACTATAATATAAAAGAAAAAGAGGAATCAAAAGGGAAGCTACTATAAGGTCAAATGCCTGGCATTCAAATATTACAGCTGGTTTTGAAGGGGAAAGTGCATGTTTGGGATTATGACATCAAATAATTCTTATAATTATAGCAAAGCAACAACTGTGTGTATTATTCCCCTTTCAAGTGCAGGCTGTACCAGGGCACAAACAATCATATAGGCACTGCTACTGCAAATAACCACTGCTACTTCAATGCACACGACACACCATAGGTATGTTTCGGCCAATTCCAGGCCATCATCAGGTGTGCTGGAAGTATAGGGGTGCCATCTGTACACACACACACACACAGTAACAGTATGTGCCCCATTAAATAACCATATACTATATTAAGTTAAAGGTTGCAATTAGATGGCAGAACATGGGACATTACAAACGCGTACTATGCAATAAGTTTAGTGTGCAGCGAAATCACCTAGTTCTACAGTCACTTGGCTATCACGCTAGCTCACTCAAGACTCTCATCTCAAGACATAGCTAGCTCACTGCAGGGGCGGATCCAGGATTTTGTGAAGGGGGGGTCACAAAGTAATTTTTCAAACTTCACATGTCTGAGCAGATATAAAGCAATAAAATAACGCTTGTGACGTCATAAAAATGGCCGCCAGCGGGTGGCATTGAAGTAAAAGCCAATTTTGGCATATTGGACTACTGTACAATCACATCGGGCAGGTTTATGGTAAAAATGATTGTGTCATAGTTGATTCATAGCCCTTTCTATGCCATAAATACTGCTTACTGCCATTTTCTGCTTTGAAAAAATCTTAGGGTCTAGGCTAAGGGGGGGTCACATGACCCCCTGGACCCCCCCCTAAATCCGCCCATGCACTGGCGTGAAAACCCAGAGAAATATGCTTCGAACCGTTTAAACCTTGCTGGCTAACTCACTATTTGCAAAACGGAAAACCATAATCCACAACTTTCAAAGTACAACCTACCTTCACTGGGTGAAAGCTATTCAGAAGCAAAGTTTCATCCTCCTTGCAGTGGCGAGGGCGTAGGGATAAGGCAGTTAAATCATAGATTTGTTGACGTATTCCCATTCCCATTCCCAATTATCCATTCGGAAAACTAAGCAGCAAGCTGCCGCCTCGAAGCAGCCGTGCCCTCATCGCCTGACTGTAGATTTGGCAGAAGTTGGTCCCAACTAGCTCCTTTGTTTCCCAAGCCAGCTCTCAGCGCTAGCTATAGTGTCATGGAAGGAAGAAAGAGCCCGCCTACACGTGACTATGAGTAAGTGCTTTAGCTTGGTAGGTAGCTATTGTCGATCATGCTTGATGCACGGGGGGGAATTCATAGCCGTGGCTTTGGGTAAACGTGTACGAGGTATGGAGGGATTTGGTCAGATTTTACGACGTCCTTTGATGGAACAGGTACCGTTTTCTTCCTTCGAATTCAGGGTGTGCGTTCACCAGCGTCTGTAAATCTGTCCCTGTGTGTCAATGAACAGAGCGCCCGCGGCTCTTTAACCGTACAAGTAGTCTAAGAGTACACTTACAGCTACTTCAGTCACCGTCAGAGCCAACTCTTCTCTAGACCAGTGTGTTTCACTGGCTGTGACATGGACTCTGTAGCTACACACGAATGAGAACAGGTGTCATGTTGGGCTGTTAGCTAGCTGCACAAGATATGCTACAGTAGCTAGATGCCTCAGCTAAGTGGCCAAGAAGTATCAGCCCTGAAGCCACTGTGTATGCAGTCCAGTTCTCCATCCACTTGTGTGACTGCTCTAAGTGGTCTATGCTCACGACTCACTATAGCTAATGGTGAAATGTCCTCCAGTCACTGACATGCGTTCTCTACCTTCTCACATTGCAGTGCTCACACACCAGTGGGAGGACACTCCAGCAAGCTTTCTAAGCAGGAAGAAAGTGCAACAAAGGATGAATTGCACGCTGTTGACCAGCACTCACAAAATGACTGTGAATCACAGCCACTGCCTCAGTTTCAATCAGAGCCTCATCCAGAAGTATCTCAAGGTAAATTGTAATACCTTCTTGTACAATCTCTCCACACACTGTAATGGAAGACAGTTTAAAGAGAACATGCACCATTTCACTCATTTCTTGTAAGCAACCATGTCCGGAGTCAGTCACTGTGTGGGTCTGAAGAGTCCCTTGTCCATGTAGAGAGTGCTGTCACTCGACTCCATGACTAATTTAGTTGTCAAAGTACTTTGACATGTGGGCACTTTGCTGACTCTGCTTGTTGCGTGCAGCACCTGTCTTGAGCACAAAGCTGACACGAAACATGCACAGCCGATAGTGAATTGGCAAGAACTGTCTAAGCTTACTTTGTGGAGATCATGCTATTACACACTTGCACACAGCACACTTCATCAGATATCAATATACATCATTGCCCAGTCTGACGACTATGAGGCAAGAGTTGAATCTGCTGTTAGACACATTTAGTCCCTGAGTCAAGTTGTGTTCCATCCACCAGTACTGGAGGGCACACTTGTGGTCACTGGTTGACTTGGTAATGTAAAGGGGGGCCTGATATAGAGTGTGTGTACACCATCAGGATGTAGTTCTCATTCACACATTGCCAGCTGGTGTCATGTATTAGAGAGGTGCTGAGTGGTCTTTAGCACAAGGTACCATGTGCCTTCCCTTGCACTGCAGTGTTCCTGAGGTCTAAACCAAGCGAGGCAGACCTTCGCCGTCATGTGTGTTCTGTGGCCGGCCAAAAGTGGCGCTCCATTTGCACGTACCTGGGCATACCCAATGCAAAGGTGGAGTCTCTGCTTGGTAGCAACCCACACAATGTTGAGGAAGTGTTCTTCCAAGCTCTGTGCTACTGGCATGCTGGCAAGACCTTGGAGGAAGTGACATGGAGCACCCTTCTGGAGGCAATGAAGGAGGCGGGGCTTAGGAACCACGTTGAAGACCTGCTGAAGAGGAAGCCAATGGAAGTTGCCACAGTGAGTTGGTGATGTGTTAGGGGGAAGGGGGAGGAGTCTGTTGGTCGGATGGATAGTGTGGGGTGTGCACAGTGTGGGGTGTGTACAGTGTGAGGTGTGTACAGTGTGAGGTGTGTACAGTGTGGGGTGTATGCAGTGTGGGGTGTGCACAGTGTGGGGTGTGTGCAGTGTGGGGTGTGTACAGTGTGGGGTGTGTACAGTGTGGGGTGTATGCAGTGTGGGGTGTGTACAGTGTGGGGTGCGTACAGTGTGGGGTGCGTACAGTGTGGGGTGTGTGCAGTGTGGGGTGTGTACAGTGTGGGGTGTGTACAGTGTGGGGTGTGTGCAGTGTGAGGTGTGTACAGTGTGGGGTGTGTACAGTGTGAGGTGTGTGCAGTGTGAGGTGTGTGCAGTGTGTGGTGTGTACAGTGTGGGGTGTGTGCAGTGTGGGGTGTGTACAGTGTGAGGTTTGTACAGTGTGGGGTGTGTACAGTGTGGGGTGTGTGCAGTGTGGGGTGTGTACAGTGTGGGGTGTGTGCAGTGTGGGGTGTGTACAGTGTGAGGTTTGTACAGTGTGGGGTGTGTACAGTGTGGGGCATGTACAGTGTGGGGTGTGTACAGTGTGGGGTGCGTACAGTGTGGGGTGTGTACAGTGTGGGGTGCGTACAGTGTGGGGTGTGTGCAGTGTGAGGTGTGTACAGTGTGGAGTGTGTACAGTGTGGGGTGCGTACAGTGTGGGGTGTGTGCAGTGTGGGGTGTGTACAGTGTGAGGTGTGTACAGTGTGGAGTGTGTACAGTGTGGGGTGTGTACAGTGTGGGGTGTATGCAGTGTGGGGTGTGTACAGTGTGGGGTGTGTACAGTGTGGGGTGTGTACAGTGTGGGGTGTGTACAGTGTGGGGTGCGAACAGTGTGGGGTGCGTACAGTGTGGGGTGTGTGCAGTGAGGGGTGTGTACAGTGTGGGGTGTGTACAGTGTGGGGTGTGTACAGTGTGAGGTGTGTACTGTGTGGGGTGTGTACAGTGTGAGGTGTGTACAGTGTGGGGTGTGTACAGTGTGGGGTGTGTGCAGTGTGAGGTGTATGCAGTGTGGGGTGTGTACAGTGTGGGGTTTGTACAGTGTGGGATGTGTACAGTGTGAGGTGTGTACAGTGTGGGGTGTGTACAGTGTGGGGTGTGTACAGTGTGGGGTGTGTACAGTGTGGGGTGTGTACAGTGTGGGGTGTGTACAGTGTGGGTGTGTACAGTGAGGGGCGTGTACAGTGTGGGATGTGTGCAGTGTGGGGTGTGTACAGTGTGGGGTGTGTACAGTGTGGGGTGCGTACAGTGTGGGGTGCGTACAGTGTGGGATGTGTACAGTGTGAGGTGTGTACAGTGTGGGATGTGTGCAGTGTGGGGTGTGTACAGTGTGGGGTGTGTACAGTGTGGGGTGTGTACAGTGTGGGGTGTGTACAGTGTGGGTGTGTACAGTGAGGGGCGTGTACAGTGTGGGGCGTGTACAGTGAGGGGCGTGTGCAGTGTGGGGCGTGTGCAGTGTGGGGCGTGTGCAGTGTGGGGTGTGTACAGTGTGGGGTGTGTACAGTGTGGGGTGCGTATGCAGTGTGGGGTGTGTGCAGTGTGGGGTGTGTACAGTGTGGGGTGTGTACAGTGTGGGGTGCGTACAGTGTGGGGTGCGTACAGTGTGTGGTGTGTACAGTGTGGGGTGTATACAGTGTGGGGTGTATACAGTGTGGGGTGTGTACAGTGTGAGGTGTGTGCAGTGTGGGGTGTGTACAGTGTGGGGTGCGTACAGTGTGGGGTGTATACAGTGTGGGGTGTGTACAGTGTGAGGTGTGTGCAGTGTGGGGTGTGTACAGTGTGGGGTGTGTACAGTGTGGGGTGCGTACAGTGTGGGGTGTGTGTAGTGTGGGGTGTGTGCAGTGTGGGGTGTGTACAGTGTGGGGTGCGTACAGTGTGGGGTGCGTACAGTGTGGGGTGCGTACAGTGTGGGGTGCGTACAGTGTGGGGTGTATGCAGTGTGGGGTGTGTACAGTGTGGGGTGTGTGCAGTGTGGGGTGTGTGCAGTGTGGGGTGTGTGCAGTGTGGGGTGCGTGCAGTGTGGGGTGTGTGCAGTGTGGGGTGCGTGCAGTGTGG
This sequence comes from Ianthella basta, assembly GCA_964019415.1. NCBI lineage: Eukaryota > Metazoa > Porifera > Demospongiae > Verongiida > Ianthellidae > Ianthella > Ianthella basta. The sequence continues at coordinate 2,550,467 of OZ025884.1, forward strand.
GGTGTGTACAGTGTGGGGTGCGTACAGTGTGTGGTGCGTACAGTGTGGGGTGTGTACAGTATGGGGTGTGTACAGTGTGGGGTGCGTACAGTGTGGGGTGTGTGCAGTGTGGGGTGTGTACAGTGTGGGGTGCGTACAGTGTGGGGTGCGTACAGTGTGGGGTGCGTACAGTGTGGGGTGTGTGCAGTGTGGGGTGCGTACAGTGTGGGGTGCGTACAGTGTGGGGTGCGTACAGTGTGGGGTGTGTGCAGTGTGGGGTGCGTACAGTGTGGGGTGCGTACAGTGTGGGGTGCGTACAGTGTGGGGTGTGTACAGTGTGGGGTGTGTACAGTGTGGGGTGCGTACAGTGTGGGGTGCGTACAGTGTGGGGTGCGTGCAGTGTGGGGTGCGTACAGTGTGGGGTGCGTACAGTGTGAGGTGTGTACAGTGTGGGGTGCGTACAGTGTGGGGTGCGTACAGTGTGGGGTGCGTACAGTGTGAGGTGTGTACAGTGTGGGGTGTGTGCAGTGTGGGGTGTGTACAGTGTGGGGTGTGTACAGTGTGGGGTGTGTACAGTGTGAGGTGTGTACAGTGTGGGGTGTGTACAGTGTGAGGTGTGTACAGTGTGGGGTGTGTACAGTGTGAGGTGTGTACAGTGTGGGGTGTGTACTGTTTGGGGTGTGTGCAGTGTGGGGTGTGTACTGTTTGGGGTGTGTGCAGTGTGGGGTGTGTGCAGTGTGGGGTGTGTGCAGTGTGAGGTGTGTACAGTGTGGGGTGTGTGCAGTGTGGGGTGTGTGCAGTGTGGGGTGTGTACAGTGTGGGGTGTGTACAGTGTGGGGTGTGTACAGTGTGGGGCGTGTACAGTGTGAGGTGTGTACAGTGTGGGGTGTGTACAGTGTGGGGTGTGTACAGTGTGGGGTGTGTACTGTTTGGGGTGTGTACAGTGTGGGGTGCGTGCAGTGTGGGGTGCGTGCAGTGCGTACAGTGTGGGGTGCGTACAGTGTGGGGTGTGTGCAGTGTGGGGTGTGTACAGTGTGGGGTGTGTGCAGTGTGGGGTGTGTGCAGTGTGGGGTGTGTGCAGTGTGGGGTGCGTGCAGTGTGGGGTGTGTATAGTGTGGGGTGCGTGCAGTGTGGGGTGCGTGCAGTGTGGGGTGTGTACAGTGTGGGGTGCGTGCAGTGTGGGGTGTGTACAGTGTGGGGTGCGTGCAGTGTGGGGTGTGTACAGTGTGGGGTGCGTGCAGTGTGGGGTGCGTGCAGTGTGGGGTGCGTGCAGTGTGGGGTGTGTACAGTGTGGGGTGTGTACTGTTTGGGGGGTATGCAGTGTGGGGTGTGTGCAGTGTGAGGTGTGTACAGTGTGGGGTGTGTGCAGTGTGAGGTGTGTACAGTGTGTGGTGTGTACAGTGTGGGGCGTGTACAGTGTGGGGTGTGTACAGTGTGGGGTGTGTACAGTGTGGGGCGTGTACAGTGTGGGGTGCGTACAGTGTGGGGTGCGTACAGTGTGGGGTGTGTGCAGTGTGGGGTGTGTGCAGTGTGGGGTGTGTGCAGTGTGAGGTGTGTACAGTGTGGGGTGTGTACAGTGTGGGGCGTGTACAGTGTGGGGTGTGTACAGTGTGGGGTGTGTACAGTGTGGGGCGTGTACAGTGTGGGGTGCGTACAGTGAGGGGCATGTGCAGTGTGGGGCGTGTGCAGTGGGGCGTGTACAGTGTGGGGCGTGTACAGTGAGGGGCGTGTACAGTGAGGGGCGTGTACAGTGAGGGGCGTGTGCAGTGTGGGGCGTGTACAGTGTGGGGCGTGTACAGTGTGGGGAGTGTACAGTGTGGGGTGTGTACAATGTGGGGTGCGTACGGTGTGGGGTGTGTACAGTGTGGGGTTTGTACAGTGTGGGTTGTGTACAGTATGGGGTGTGTCCAGTGTGGGATGTGTACCGTGTGAGGTGTATGTGGTATGGGGTTTAACAGATGTATTAATGTTGTAAGATCTCCCAGAAGATATAGAGTGCTAGCCCATAACTAGCTGGGTGCAGGGTGTGAATGTTGTACTGTGTAAGATCTCCCAGAAGAGTGCTAGCCCACTAGTACAGCAGAGGCTAGATCGATTGACATTAATCACTGGTCATTGCACCTACCAGCCTGCTACAGTGGTATTAGTGTCTCACTGCAAGCAACTGGCACCTTTCAACAACTGACCAGTCTTGTTGATTGTAACCTCCCCTTGTCTGCCACTGTTACAACCACAAGTGTTTTAACTTATGTTGGATGTAGAAGCAGCCTGGTATCAACCATCAATTAGGGCAAAATGGCTGTCTGTGTTGGATGACTGAAGTGGTGGTGATTTCTGGTTACCATCCTTCAGTCCACCAATACACTATACCCATGCAGTGATTGATGTCTATCATTCTATTTCTTGTCATGAAACTGATTCTGTCAAAGCATACTATATCTATGCATCCTGTGTACTTCCATCACCCTTTCCCCTTCCTTCCCCCTGTAGGTGGAGGTGTGTCCTGTCCTCCCAGAGCCACTCCAACATGCAAGGAGACTTGCCTACAGCAGGTACCAGCGGCTGCCCCTCACAGAAGGGCCACGTGAGCTACAGTTTACAAAAGTAGCTGTACTGCAGAATGACCCTCAACCGAAAAAGAAGGGAGACGTAGATCAGTTTCTAAAGCGGTTTCGTGACTTCGGCGAACGACTGTCAGAGGGAACTCCTCAACAAGTGACAGTAAATCATTTCCTTCACAAGGGTCGCCAGCAAATCAGAATACTTTACGGGCAGCCCGGCACAGGTAAAACCACTTTCCTCAAACACCTGTGTCAGAAAGTGGCCAACGATGAACCAAGCAACTTCTCCCTAGTCCTGTTCTTCCCTCTACGTGACAAGGTCGTGTCACAAGCACTGAAAGATGACAGTGAAGCCGGACTGGAGCAACTTCTACGATACTACATCCCAGGGAAGAAGTGCTCTGCCTCAACTGAAGCACTGCTGGAGAGCGAAGGAGAAAATGTGCTCCTGATATTTGATGGGGCGGACGAAGCTCATGGCCTGATGGCAAGCCCTGAAGGATCCCTCCTAGGAGCACTCCTGGAAGGTCGACTGCTCCCCCAAGCACACTTCATAGTGTCCACTCGTCCCGGTGGTTGTCCCCTACTACAAGAGCACAGGACGGTCTTCTACGAGATCCTCGGATTTGATGAGGCAGCAGTGGAATCGTACGTGAAGGACTTCTTCAAGAGTGAGCCAGGCAAAGGGGAGGCCATGCTGTCTGATCTGAGGGCCCGTCCAGACCTCATGGGAGGTGCTTACTTACCAATGAACTTGTCGATCTTCTGTTCCATCTACAATCACGATATTGCAGGCAGGTCAGCGTTCCCTGCAACAATGACAGAGTGCTATAAATCCTCTGTTGCAATGACCATCACTCGAGAGAAACAGAAAGTGAAGAAAGCGTCTCGAATTGACCCATCTCTCATTGACCTCCCACCCGATGTTAAGCACCTGCTGTCATCCCTCGGTGTCCTCGCCTTCAAAGGTCTGACCCAGGAACCACCTGACTACATCTTCCAAGAAGATGACGTGCGTCGTGTCTTCCATGCCACAGTCAAATGTGACAAAATCCTGGAGGATTCGTTCTTTGTAGGCCTCCTTCACTTGCACCCCGACCAGGATGGCTCTTCAAGTACGCTCAACTTCAGCCACACCACGAAGCAGGAGTACTTCGCTGCCTATCATCTCTCCCTGTTGCCCAAGGCAGAACAAGCTGCCTTCTGGAGGAAACACCGCCACAATCCCAAGTTCGCAGTGGTTCTGAAATTCTTTGCCAGTCTAACACGGCTCAAGTCAGCAGAGGTCAACAAAGCCATCTTTGCCACAAGCAGTGACCTGCCATCAGAATGTGACACTGACAATCCTTATCTTTTATATGTATTTCACACTTTGTTTGAGTCTCAGAATGAGTCTCTCACCCAGAGCATTGTCACTCAGTTGAACAGTTGTCTCACCTTTGATTTGTACCTCACTCCTTTTGACACCATGGTACTTTGCCACTGCCTCGCCAAGTGCAAGCACCTGACTGAACTACACACATCAGGATACACACTACATTCCTTATCCCCCACCAGTTTCCATCATGTATGTTCAGTTGTGAGCTCCAATCCTCTTTTACAGTCACTGTCACTACATGTGGCCCAGTTCTCCACTGAAGGTGAGTGAATGGACCACACTAACTGTGTGTCACCTCATCAGTGTCTCCTTTAATGAAGTGTAAATTATGTACAAGTGACCCATGCACTTATTGTATACAATGCCATGCATTGTTTAGTACATGAATAGTCTGTGTTGCTTGTGTGGTGCATATAGTGTGTGTTAAGTGCCCATGTCTTAACCACTAATTAATTCCTCCCTGTATCCCTTTGTGTAGCTGCCAGATGTGTCTTGTGTTCCTTCATTCTCCCTTGTTCCTCTTTACCTATTCACATAGATGGCAGGACATTGTGTGAGGCTGCTGGGTCACTGAAGAGGCTGAGGCTGGTAGTGGGGAGTAGTTGCACTTCAGAGGCACTGGCTGAGGTCTTTGACCACAGACCATTAGAGGAGTTGTATCTCGCCCTCTACAGTGTTGTTGAAGTAAGTAGTGCATGTTCACCTGGTATATAGTTATGTGGTGTGGACTCTGAAGGAGCAGTTTACATGAATCCACTGTGTGGCTTCCTCCTATTTATGCTGCTACTTTCTACACTTGAGTTGTTTGAGTGCATAACATGTGCCGTTTTGCTCCCACTCTGAGGTGAAATGTGTGAATGAGTTTGAGATGCATCACATTACATCATGGACATTTCTATACATGCAGGGTGACAGCAGTATACTGGAGAAGATGTCTGCTCACTGCCGGCTGAAGGGACTTGAGCTGTGGGGTGCCATCACACTACTCCCTATACTGAATGGAGTGAAGGACAACTGTTCAATAACCCATCTTGATGTTCTCGGTGAGCCTATCACTACATGCCTACAATTATACTATACCATGTAGGGTATGTACATGTATGGGTTGGGCCATTGGTAACAACTGAAATTGTGCTGATTGAGCAAAGTGTGAAATCTCCCTTGCATGCAGTTGTTGATTAGCTGAGGGTGGGTGGTGGGTGACTGTAATGAGGGAGTGTTGGACGTCAGTGCTCACATCTTACCACAGTACAGAAGTGGAGAGCAATCTTGTGAATGTCTTGTTGGTCATAACTGCTTTGTTGTTTGCCTGCCACCTCCCTCTCCCTTGTTGCTGCTTATGTGTTTATACTTGTCCTGATACTAACTTGCCTTCATGACTGTGTACGGGACCGAATGAGGGCTCGAACGGACGCTAACCACGAACAACAAGGATTAATCAAATCACAAGGGCAACAGTTACTACAAGGCACTCACACACGTGTACACCATCAGTTCTACTCCTAAGCACGTGATGTAACCAACTATAGGTACGTTACATACGAAAAACACTAAAAACAGACACACTAAATAACTAACACATAAGCAACTATTTATAGATTACAGGCCCAAGACAATATAACCAAACAACTCAACTGCCTAATACAAAGATTAATAAACACACAGGTAAACACAGCTAAAACACAATAGAGGTCCAGTCCTCCACACCCCTCCCCCCTTCTTCAGCAACAAGCTAACTAGTTGGTTGCACGCGAGAGGGCATCGGCATTGCCATTGGCACTCCCAGCACGATGGCGGATGGTGAACTGGAAGGGCTGTAAAGCAAGGCTCCAACGAGCCAGGCGGTTGTTTGTGTGTTTGAGCCTCTCCATCCATATGAGGGAACGATGATCTGTCTCAATGCGAAAGGGCCGACCAAGCAGGTAGACACGGAAAGCCTGGACTGCCAGCTTAATAGCCAAACACTCCTTTTCGATGGTGGAGTATCTTTGTTCACGTGGAAGTAACTTCCGGCTCCAGTACGCCACTGGATGTTCTAGACCATCGTCACCTAGTTGGCTGAGAACAGCACCAACACCCTGCTCTGATGCATCAGTCTGGAGTATAAATGACTTTTCAAAGTCGGGACTCATAAGTATGGGTGCAGTGGTGAGTAACTCCTTGAGCTTGGTGAAAGCTCACTCACAAGCCGCTGTCCATACTACCTTATGGGGGCTGTCCTTTTTAGTGAGGTCAGTGAGAGGTGCAGCGACTGTCGAATAGTTTTCCACAAAACGACGGTAGTAGCCGGTAAGTCCTAAAAAGGAACGTACTGTTTTCTTTGTCTCAGGAGTTGGAAACTGCTGTACTGCAGCAGTCTTATCTCCTTCCGGCTTGACAGTTCCACTGCCAACAATATGGCCTAGATAGACACATTCAGCAGCCCCCAACTCACACTTTCTGGCCTTCACAGTCAATCCTGCCTGACGGAGTCGTTCCAAAACCATTTGGATGTGGGACAAGTGGTTCTCCCATGACTCACTGAAAACAATCAAATCATCTAAGTATGCGGCAGCAAAGTCAAGCCCATGAATGACACGGTCCATGAGCCTCTGGAAGGTTGCGGGTGCCCCCTTCAGCCCAAACGGCATCATATTGAACTGATACAGTCCAAATGGGGTAGTAAAGGCTGTCTTTGGCCTGTCTTTCATAGCCACCGGGACCTGCCAATAGCCTCGTGTCAGATCCAAAGTTGAGATGTAGGTGGACTTTCCTACACGATCAATGAGGTCATCTACCCTGGGCATTGGATAGGCATCAGTCACTGACACCTGGTTGAGTCGCCGATAGTCCACACAGAGTCGCAAGGACCCATCCTTCTTCTTTACTGGGACGATAGGGGCACTCCACTCACTCGCCACTGGTTCAATGATTCCTGAGGAAATCATCTCCTCTAGCTCATCCTTCACTGCCTGACGGTAGGCATGTGGTAACCTATACGGTGGAAGTCTCACTGGCTGTGCTGAACCAGTCTCGATGGCATGTTCAATGACCGAAGTCCTCCCAGGCTTGTCCTGGAAGACATCTGAAAACTCCTCCAGCACACCTGTCAATGCAGCACGGTACTCCTGGCTCAACCTCTCTGCAAGTCGAGCTTCATTGACTGTGTTGCCATTATCACCACTTCATACCGGTATGTCATCTTCAGTGGTTTCCAGCACTTCTTCACACCAGTAGCCAGTGTCAGTGGAACCAGGCACCTGCCACTTCCGCAGCATGTTTACATGGAAGAGTCGGCTCTTCTTCCTGCGATCGTGCATGTGAACCACATAGTCAACTTCTCCCACTCGCTTAATAATGCGGTAAGGACCCTGCCACTCTGCCACCAGCTTGTTGGTTGAGGTTGGAAGCAGGATCAATACCTGGTCTCCCACCTGAAACGATCTCTCTCGTGCTGTCCGATCATACCACGCCTTTTGGGCGCTCTGTGCCGACTGCAGGTTGCTACGAGCCAGCTGGGACATCTTCTCCAGCTTCTCCCGCAATAACAGCATGTACGAAACAACACTCTCATCAGACCTCTTCTCGGCTTCCCAAGACTCACGTAAGATGTCTAAAGGTCCTCGGACAGCCCTCCCATAAAGGAGTTCAAATGGGGAGAACCCCGTGGAGGCTTGGGGCACTTCCCGATATGCAAATAGCATGAATGGGAGGAGCTTGTCCCAGTCCTTGCCCTCTGTTTGTGCAGACTTCCGGAGCATCGCTTTGAGCGTCTGATTGAAACGCTCGACCAGGCCGTCAGTTTGAGGATGGTAAGGGGAGGTGCGAATTGGATGTACATGCAACAGCCGGTACAACTCAGTGAGAAGACGGGATGTGAAATTGCTTCCTTGATCAGTTAGTATTTCTCGGGGAACACCAACTCGAGAAAACACTGTCACTAACTCCTCTGCAATATGTTCGGCATCAATGGATCGTAATGCCACAGCCTCTGGGTACCGCGTGGCATAATCACAGATGACCAGGACATATCTCTTTCCTGAACGACTTTTGGGCAATGGACCCACAATGTCCATTGCGATTCGGCCAAACGGCTCCTCAATCACCGGCAGCGGTGACAGTGGCACTCTCCTGGGCCTGCATTGGGATGTCTTCTGGCACACCTCACAGGTACGGCAGTGTTCTGCAACATCCCGGTACAATGTAGGCCAGTAAAATCTCTGTAAAATGCGTTGAGCAGTCTTCCCCTTTCCCAGATGGCCTGATAGTGGAATATCATGGGCTACTTCAAGGACCGTCTTACAACACTGAGTTAGGAGGACCAGCTGTTCTGTGGCCATCTCCTCATCACGCCCAGGTGGAGCCCACCGGCGATAGAGCAGCCCATCCTTTCGGAAGAAACCAACCCCCGCTGAGCATGGTTGCCCATCTGCTGCCCGTTGAACTGCTTCCAGGGTCATGTCTGATGATTGTAGGGTTCTTAGCTGGTCTGCAGAGATGTCAAGGGGGTGAGAACCCTTTTCTGATGGCACATCATCCACTGCTGAAGCATCCTCTTCCGCCATGACCCTAGCATAGGCACGTCGTTCCTCCCGTTTCTGGGCCCTGGAACGTTGGGTTCGGGTTCGTCCTCCTCTGAAGAGATCATCCTCCAAGTTAGACATCCACTCACCCACTTCCTCTATACTCGTGCTAGCAGCACCGGACTCACATTCCTTCTGGTGAGTATCTTCCTCCTCTGCGAGCATCTGACGTCTTTGAGCCCGTGTTACAACCACCATGGCATCAGCATGGTAGTCGGTACGCAACAGGTTAGGGAGTTCCGGCACATCAGTCCCCAGTAACACATCAACGGGTAATGTCTCCGACACTGCGGCTCTCATTTCCATAATCTTAGTACCTACAGCAACCTGCAACAGTGCTACCGGGTACAATACTGTGTCCCCATGGGCACAGCGAATGGCCACTGCTTCTCCTTCAAGCAGCCTGTCTCTGGGAACTAGCTCCTGATGCACCAGTGTCCTCGAACACCCAGTGTCTTGGAGGATCTTGTCAACAGGTCTCCCTTCAACTGACCCCTTCCTGGTCAGGCCAGTACTGGTCATTGCTTGCTCTGCCACCTTCCCTGGCAACTTCTCCCTGCAGAATAGAGCATTACTAGGACAGTTAGAGGCATAATGACCCTTCTGGTGACAATTAAAACACTCAATGTCCTTCAGGTCTCTCTTAGGCTTCTTGCCGGCCTCCCGTTTGTCCTTCTCTCGCTCCCACTTAGGTAGGGACTGTCTGCAGTCTCGTGCCGAGTGACCAAACTTCCGGCACTTACCACATCGGAGGGATTGACGTCGATCTGGGGATTTCTCCTCTTCCCCTTTCTCTGCCGCATCCTCCTTTCTCGCTGCAATATAATCATCAGCCAGTCGACCAGCTTCTACACTGGTCCTTGGCTTCCTCTCCTTGACAAAAATGCGGACATCCTCAGGGAGTGTATTTAGGAGCTATTCCAGGACCACCAGGTCACTGAGCTCATCAATGGATGTGCATGCTTTCATCCACTCACCTGCAAGGTCTTCAAGCCTTGCTGCCAACTCCCGATTGGACTCTCCTGGTCCCGGCTTTGCTGCTCTGAAGCGCTGACGATAACTCTCCTCAGTTATGTCATACCGTCGGAGAATTGCTGACTTCAGTTGATCATAGTCACTAGCATCATCGACTGAGAGCCCAGCATAAGCCTGTTGTGCTTTCCCCACCAACTGTGGAGCCAACTTGAAAGCCCACTTGTCCTTCTTTACCTCATATGCACCCATCAGCCGTTCAAAGGTCGTAAGGTATGCTTCAATGTCATCATTCTCTGTCAATTTTGCCACCCTCACGTCCTTATCGCTCTCAGCTTTGCGTGCAGCTGCCTCACCTTGCTTCTTCGCGCCTTCAGTGAGTGCCTGCAACAGGAGTATCTGCTTCCTGGACTCTTCTTCGCGCTTCGCGAGCTCTTCCTCGCGTCTCTGGCGTTCTTCGCGTAGTTCTGCCTCTCGTACTCTGTTCTCTTCCTCGCGCCGTCGCCGTTCCTCCCTTAGCTCCTCCTCGTGCCGCTGTCTATCTTCCAGGAGGGTCTTCATCATTTGCGCCAGGTCCACCGACTCTTCCGACATACTGGACTCTTCTCGTCTGTAACGAACACCCGATCTCGTTGTCATTCGCTAAACAGTCACTTCCGCGGTGTTGATCTCGGCAACTTCTGCTGTCGATCAATCCCACCAACTGCCACCACGTGTACGGGACCGAATGAGGGCTCGAACGGACGCTAACCACGAACAACAAGGATTAATCAAATCACAAGGGCAACAGTTACTACAAGGCACTCACACACGTGTACACCATCAGTTCTACTCCTAAGCACATGATGTAACCAACTATAGGTACATTACATACGAAAAACACTAAAAACAGACACACTAAATAACTAACACATAAGCAACTATTTATAGATTACAGGCCCAAGACAATATAACCAAACAACTCAACTGCCTAATACAAAGATTAATAAACACACAGGTAAACACAGCTAAAACACAATAGAGGTCCAGTCCTCCACAGACTGCTAGAAATGGATTTATTAAACCAGCAGAACAAGTCATGCTAGTAATTGGAGACACTGCTCCTCCCCTTGCCACCCTTACACCTTCGACATGTTATGGCTGTGTACATAATCATTGCATGTCTGCTGTGTTGATTGTGCAACACTAAACACTTAATTTGGAATGAAACAATAACATTAACGACCAATGATTGTTGTGTTGTTACTGCCTTCGATATATATGGTATTCAGCAATCAGCTACCTTGGTCATCTAGTGATTGGACCCTCAATGTCAACCACATTCAGTTGTGTCAAATCAATGCTGTGTTCTTCTACCTTAGATCTTTCAGTTAGTGATGATCTGCCACCTTCAGCTGTGGCCACTTGTGTTCAGAACATGTCGCAGTTGAAGACACTTGTCATCTCTAGGGTGGACCCTGTTCCAGTGTTCCAAGCAACAACATGCCGAGTCTCACCTCTGCAAAGTGTGGATGTGTGGTGGCCACCATGGGTATGTACAGTGTACACCTATTCATATGCTGCATCATTGCTAGTTGCTTAACTATTTGACACACACACACACATGGAGACGTAGTACAGTAATCACTGTACTACATCTCCATGTGTGTGTCAAATAGGTCATCCCAATAGCTTTGGCCTTCAATCTTGTGCTTGCCTGTGTTCCAGACCACCAGCACCCCCACGTGGTGTTGGTACATTACTACAGTACGTATGTGTCTTTGTCATTGTGTGTTGTCAGTGCACATGTTGTGTGTAGTGTTTGTGCTTGTTTTCTGTTGGTACACTGCAGTATGTGTGTCTATTGTCATTGTGTGTCACCAGTGTCACCACCAACCTCTTTTGTCATTGTGTGGACCAGTGAGTGCATGACTTTAGTGGTCTCAGTAGATGTCTGTTCACAATGGTGTTGTGAGTGGCCATTTTATTAGTCGGTAGTTGTAAGTTGGTCGAGTGATGTTTCATATCAAGAGCTGTCATGTCCGATACTGCAGTACTGCTATTGCATGTCCCACTCCCTAAAGACCACCTTTAAAGTGCCCCATAAGAGACACCACAATGTGTGGTCTGTTCGCAGACTCTCTCCCTAAAGTGGTCCCCCTAAAGAGGACCCCCCCCCCAGGCCACGATCCCCTTAGTCTACTCCTTGGACCAAAATAGCAGCCTACTTGCTTCCCCTGCACTGATCAAGGTCCCACTCCCAATTGGCAACATCCATTTCATATGGCACTTTGTCCCACTTGTTCACATTAGTGGGAGCTGGCTGCATGTGGTTGCCAGCCTCAAGCTCCATTCACTGTATCCTCGTGCACACATTGACTGACTACAACATTGCTCTGTGTGAGCAGGAAGGACAGTCAGGAGTGATGATACAGTGCTAGAGTGTAGGGGACAAGACTGTGTGTCACAGTTGGTGATGCCAACATGATTACGTAAATGTGTATGCTGGTGATGCAATATTATAGTGCTGTAATTTGTCACCCTTCCTTTGTGATTGCATATATACATTGACTGTGCCCATTGATTGTTGTCATCACATGTGTGTGTAGATGTGGACTTAGCCCACAGTAGGTGCATGTACCCAACCCATCTCATGTGCCTGTTGGACGGCCATTTTATGTCCATCAGCAACCTACCCCTGAAGCCATACCAATAGTGCAGTGTTTATTGTTCTTGTAAGGTGTCACCTCAGTACCCCTGTGTTGTGTTTTGTACCTACAGAGGAGGTTGAGTGAAGAGGACTGTGCACAGCTGGAGGAGGCAGCCAGTTGTGCTCAAGTAGTCGAGGTGGAGGTGGATGTGTTTGACAATGCCAGAGCTAGCAGAGCCCTGGCTGCTGGGTTCAGTAGAAACTCAGTAATCAGAGAAGTGAGACTGATCAGGGTACCAGTAGAGTTAGTGCAGTCAGTGAGAGAAACACTGTGCACAAATGCTGCACTAACTGTCACTGTGCGTTAGGTCTACCTTTGTATATAATGGCAGGAATTCTGTATTTGATCTCAGACTCAATTCTAGTCAATGTTTCATTTGTTTCATTATCACGTTTATTAATTTATAATTCAGTAGAAATTATTGTACTTATATGCGTAGCAGTTTGAGTCCTCTCATTATCCAGTGAGGCATGTATTCGCAGTCGCATCACATTGTATTATTGGGGGCTCGCTTCAGTCGCCCTGGACCTGTACAAATTGGCAGGTAGCTGGACTTAACGCTCTAGGCGGGGCTTATTTTGCTGTCTGTCAGTTTGTTTGTCCACACCGTAACTATCCTATTTGTGCAGCGTCCGCTTTCCCTGTGCTGTATGTAGGGTAGCTAGCCGAATATCATTTATACCAGTACGTATTCGTTATACAAGCATTGCTGTTGCGCTATAATGCATAATTTTATACACAAGACACACACTGTATTGTACAGCGTAAAAGGCCAAACTGCACAGCAGGTACAGCTTCGGCTAGCTAAGACCAGGCAAGGCCAGAGAGCGCGGCAGGCAGGCAGAAACTGAAGCGCAGATACAGGTTCGGCTGGCTACACAAGGACTAAGTGGGGAAGGCGCGAAGTGCATGGGCTGTCGTTTGATGGTTCTCTTGCTCGGTGTCGCTGAAGTTGCATCAGTCCAGTAGAGCTTCGCATGCTGATAATACGCTTCCGCTGGACGGCGCGTCTGTCAGGATCGTGAGTGAGGGTGCACTGGATCGACCACTTGGCTCTACAAGGACTGCGCGGGCCGGGTTAGAAGTGTGCTGCAGCTATAATTGCTACCATTCTGATTTCAGCTACCTTCTCTTACTCAGCCTTGCTCTCTGCATGTAGCCACGTTAATTTTGCATCAGCCTATTCCTTGTATATATATATTGTGCACTTGCAGTTCTGCAGTCTGACATTGCATGGCACACCTTAATGCTAATCAAGCTGTCTCAGTCATTACTTAATTACCAACATGTCCCTGCATGCATATATACTCCCGCTCACCCCCACAATGTTTTACATATTCGTCTAGTATAGCTTTTCTTGCATGAAACAGTCAATGTATTGAAGCATATATGCACGTGCACATGCAGTGACAAATCGACACACAATGTTTGTACACCCTGCATGTCGTTCTATCATTGAGAATTGCCATTCAGCACTATAATAGTTACATAGACCATGCATGCAGTGCATGCACCATCCTATCCTTATATACAGGTACATGCATCATACAGCCATGCAGTGCACACAGGACAGATCAGTTAACTCAATCTATAATTCACGACATGCATGAACAGTATACAGTACGGGTTGACATATATACACATATAATATGAAAGAGTATTGTTAGTGTATGTGATGTATAAAGTCTGCCCATGCACAAGTATCCTATACTCCTCCTGTGGTGTGTGTCCAGTGAGAGTGTGTTTAGCTGCTCAGACCATCCAACTGCTCCTGAATGGACTCCAGTTGTGTACAAAGGAGAGATATACATGGAAGAAAACATTCATTCTGAACACATCCTGCAAGTGTGGTGCACTACAATTAGGGACTGCACTATGAAGGGGGATGAGTAGGCCAATCAATATCAAATCACTTTACCTCCAATTCCACAAAGCATGCACACACACACACACACACACACACACACACACACACACACACACACACACACACACACACACACACACACACACACACACACACACACACACACGCACACACACGCACACACAAACACACACACACACGAGTACACTAATTAAATTATCACCCCACCTGGCCGTCTGGCCTGCTAGACCACCCAATGGCCATCTGGCCTGCTAGACCATCCCACCATGACTGTCTGGCCTGATAGACCACTCTATGTAAGCAAATGGCCCATATTCACTGAAGTGTCGGCTAATAGCAGACAATAGTACGCACATTGCATTATAGGCCAACTGTCACCTCTCCTGTCTTTATACCACTGACACTCAAACTGAGCGTTGGGTAGCTTCATCTTGGACTGGCTGGCTTGGGCCATGGACAGGTTCAGTCTCCAGTTGATGCCATCCAGCTGTGTTGGGAAGAAGGTTCTCCCTCTTAGTCTCTCTAGCGCTGCACAACCCTGGCTAGCCCAAGACTGAGAGAAGAGGGAGGCCTGCATTGGAGACGGAGGAGAGGGAGGGGATTGGAGAGGAGAGAGGGGTAGAGATGTAGGGCGATAGAAAGGTGGGAGAGAGAGAGGACCACATGCCCTCACACCTGCACACACACCTTACCTTATCTTGATGGAGTCTAAGTGTCTGGAGCTGCTCTGAAAGTACCTCAGGCTTTGCCAAGTGGTAAGCTGACTGCAAGAGGGAACAGGGACTCACAGGTACAACCAGACAAACATTCACTGGACAGCTGCACTGACTGCACTTCTGGTGTCACACACCTCACCCTCAGCCACGCACACACAGGCTACAGGGAGAGACGGAGGGGGAGCAGGCCTTGACTTGTAGTATTGTCTAACATTAGGGGCCTGCGGATTAATGGGACAGCAACTGCAGCTGATGCTGACGCCATTTGCACTTGCAGATTGCGTGGGCATGCTGCACAACACTAATGATATTCATAGTTGTCCTCCATCGTCCTGTGCATGTGACTTGAGCGCAGGCCTAGGCCTTCTCTCCCTTCCCTGTTTTTGCTGCTAAGATCCATCCACTACTACTGACTGCATTAGGTAAGTGTATGACATGTTAGTCGTGTGCGATCGAGGTAGCTTGTCTGTTTTGATGATGGACTGAGAGAGAACAGTGCATTTCGCTATTTAAGCCACTTTCAGCGTCCACGTAGCCCAGCAGCTATAGAGTATTGAACAGTAGAACGGACGTACTTAGGGTCAATCAATCAGTGCTGGACAGAGGTCTAGGATGTAGCTACTTTCCCTCAGTTTATGCGTACGCACCTGTCTGGAAATGAGTCACTGTGTGTCACTGAACAGAGCACCCCTTGTCCACGTAGTGAGGGCCATCAATGGGCTGCACTTGTGTTGACTCCAGTGGTCACAGTACAGGGACATGTGTGCACTATACTGACTCTGTTTGTTGGTGTGGATCAGTGTGTGATGGAGTGTAGTGTACACGTGTGCAAAGGTGTGGTCTGAGACTCTACATCTCATCGATCGTGAAAGAGACTTGGGCAGATTGAACCAACAGCTTGTAGAGGCTAATTCACCCTAGGCTGTATTGATATCATGTTAGTCTTGTGTAGCAAAATATGGACACTGTGAGACTGGGTACTGATGGTGTCTCAGAATAGATAGCACATCCATTGGAGTGGAGTGACGTCTGTGAAGTGAGAGATGTTTAACTTATAGCCCAGTGCCCCAAATCAACTAGTAACTAGCTAACATTTTAGGAGACAGCTAGTGACTATACGCCATCTCACATAGTGTGTGTGTGTGTGTGTGTGTGTGTGTGTGTGTGTGTGTGTGTGTGTGTGTGTGTGTGTGTGTGTGTGTGTGTGTGTGTGTACTGTTTTAGTGGTAGCTATTCAAAGCAGTCACTTCCAGTTTAGTAGCTGTCTCCACAGTTGAATTGTCCAGTCTGTCAGTATTTGTATGGTACATGAGGTGTGACTGTATGAGGGGAACTCCCTTGAGTTGTCACACATCACCTCATCATGTGTGTATGTCCATCCTGTGGAAGGTTGCATGTCATAGCCACATTGGCCGGAGAACTTATGTATGGAATACACCAAAGACTATAGTGAGGTTATAACCTTCACTGGAGTGAGGGGTGTACTTGGACCTTAGCTACTCTGTACACCCCTCCAGTACCACCATCTTATTATAATGTACCAGTTTTGTTTGTTTGTTTCTTTTCCATGCAGTCTGCACGCTGTTAGATGCTTGGTGTTCTGCTGCCAGAGATTGTTCTTCAGCAGCAAAACAGCATAGTTGAAGCATGCACATTCCAGTACACCCAGCACTCTCCTCTCCCTCCTGTCTCCTCTTGTAGGACGTTCACTCTGTGAGTAGTAATGGCTGCCAGTCAAGTGCCAGGACCCTCCAGAACTGCAGAGGAGAGCAGTGAGTGGACACTGAAGTGTGAATGGCTTTCCGTATAATACTAATTGGTATTGTTTTCTTGTATGATTAGTGTACGTGCAGTGACAATGGAGTATAGTTGTTTAATTTGGACTTGTGGTAACAACTAGTCTCAGTTTGATGTGGTCCATTCAAGGCATTACCAATCCTTTGTTGCTTTGGGTTGTGTTTTGTTGTAGTTTTCTTTATATATAGCAATTGACGTTCATACATATTTACAGTCGAAACGTGTTCACTAGTCTCAGTTTGATGTGGCCCATTCAAAACATTACCAATCTTTTGTTATTTTCATTCCAACACCCCTCTGTCCCCTCACCCCCTCACCCCATCATGATCACCCCTCTGTCCCCTCACCCCATCACAGTCACCCCCTCACCCCTACCCCCACACCCCCTCAGTCCCCTCCCCCTAATCTCCTCACCCCCTTCGTCCTATCACTGCCTCTTTCTTTTAAAGGTTTGAATGTTTCATTACAAATTTTCTAAATAACTTTTAAAATTAATGATGTAGTTCATTTATTTTTCTTCCAGTGTCTGCACAGTATACGTATGCTGTTACAATGGCTAGACTAAGTCTGTATAATGTTGCATGTGTATTAGCTGTCCATGCACTTTATGTGTTGTTCTCCTTCACTAGGTCCAGCTCCAATGTCTGAGTGGAACAAGAGTGCTTTGGTGAAATTGCAAGGGAAGCTGAAGGAACACATCTTAATGACAGGTCTCCGTGACATGTTGCAGAAACCAGCCGGTGGCTTTATGAGTGCTATGGAGGCACGCAGTGTGACTGACTTGTCAGGGGAGATGAACCAAATTGGCCAAATCATTACGATCCTGCTTGGAAAGGGTGACAGAGAGTTTTCCATATTTATAGAGATGCTACGATGCAGCAACTACGAGGCATGGGCAAATGAGCTGGAATCAGCAGCAGAGAGTTTCAAGAAGTGTGCAGGTATGGAATGTTTCCTCCCTGTATATAGCCCTTCCCTTAATGCTACACAGATAAATGTGTGCAGTGGTTCCATTGTATACAGTGTTTGTCTACATCAGGTCACCACACTAGTTCATAACAAGTCTGAATGTAGAATTAGTAGCAGTGGAGTGGGTATATTTAATGAGTATGCATGTGGGACATGTCCTATGTGGGCAATGTGCATGAGTGAGTAGTGATCTCAGAGTTTGTCTTCTTTGCATGCAGCGGAGGCAAGACACAGCACAGAGGTAGAGGGTGAGATCAGAGAGGGAGTGAGAGAGGTTGCAGCACAGTCTGACTACCAACCTGCTGACCCAGATGGCAAAGTGAGGAGTGCATGTAGACATGTGTAAGCATTCCATATTTATTAACCTGCGTTTGAACCAAACTGGAGCAGTGTGGGGTGTGTATAGTGTGGGGTGTGTATAGAGTGGGGTGTGTACAGTGTGGGGTGTGTACAGTGTGGGGTGTGTACAGTGTGGGGCGTGTACAGTGTGGGGCGTGTACAGTGTGGGGTGTGTACAGTGTGGGGTGTGTACAGTGTGGGGCGTGTACAGTGTGGGGTGTGTACAGCGTGGGGCGTGTACAGTGTGGGGTGTGTACAGCGTGGGGTGTGTACAGCGTGGGGCGTGTACAGTGTGGGGTGTGTACAGCGTGGGGTGTGTACAGTGTGGGTGTGTACAGTGTGTAGTGTAGCAGAGACAGAGCCTTCTCCTGCTCAGCTTACCTAGTCCTCTGGTCATGTCTGTGGTGCACAATCAGGCACAGCATTACGAGTCTTGAATATATAGACACAAGATGGACCCTAAGTGTTCCTGACTGAAGTGCTAAAGCAGGCACCCCTCAACTTTGTCTTTTGGGCCAGAAAGTCTCAAAGTGTAAACATGTTGTGTGTTGGGTGTGCTGCCATTTTAACCTCATAACTAGCTGGGTGCAGGGTGTGAATGTTGTACTGTGTAAGATCTCCCAGAAGAGTACTAGCCCACTAGTACAGCAGAGGCTAGATCGATTGACATTAATCACTGGTCATTGCACCTACCAGCCTGCTACAGTGGTATTAGTGTCTCACTGCAAGCAACTGGCACCTTTCAACAACTGGCCAGTCTTGTTGATTGTAGCCTCCCCTTGTCTGCTTGTGTTAAAACCACAAGTGTTTAACTTGTGGTGGATATAGAATCAGTCAGTCATCCATCATCAGCCATCAGTATGCCCACACTGATGAGCCCCATGGGCAAAATGGCTGTCTGTGGTTGATGACTGAAGGGGTGTTTTTTTACTGGTTTCCATCAGTAGGGCTTCAGTGCCCATTGCCTTCAGACACTAATATTGCTGTAGCCGGCTGGTAGGACCCCCAGTGATTGATGGCTATCATTGTAATTCTTGTCACAGAAACTGATTCCATTAAAATGTATTACCTATGCATCCTGTGTACTTCCCTCACCCCATCCCCCTCCCCTCCCCCTGTAGGTGGAGGTGTGTCCTGTCCTCCCAGAGCCACTCCAACATGCAAGGAGACTTGCCTACAGCAGTTACCAGCGGCTGCCCCTCACGGAAGGGCCACGTGAGCTACAGTTTACAAAAGTAGCTGTACTGCAGAATGACCCTCAACCGAGAAAGAAGGGAGATGTAGATCAGTTCCTAAAGAGATTTTGTGACTGCGGTGTACGACTGTCAGAGGGAGCGACTGAACAAATGACTGTCAATCATTTCCTTCACAAGGGTCGCCAGCAAACCAGAATACTTTACGGGCAGCCTGGCAAAGGTAAAACCACTTTCCTCAAACATCTTTGTCAGAAAGTGGCCAACAATGAACCGAGCGACTTCTCCCTCGTCCTGTTCTTCCCTCTGCGTGACAAGGCCGTGTCACAAGCACTGAAAGATGACAGTGATGCCGGACTGGAGCAACTTCTACGATACTACATCCCAGGGAAGAAGTGCTCTGCCTCAACTGAAGCACTGCTGGAGAGCGAAGGAGAAAATGTGCTCCTTATATTTGATGGGGCGGACGAAGCCCGTGGCCTGATTGCCAGCCCTGAAGGATCCCTCCTAGGAGCACTCCTGGAAGGCCGACTGCTCCCCCAAGCACACTTCATAGTGTCCACTCGTCCCGGTGGTTGTCCCCTACTACAAGAGCACAGGACTGTCTTCTACGAGATCCTCGGATTTGATGAGGCAGCAGTGGAGTCGTACGTCAAGGACTTCTTCAAGAGGGAGCCAGGCAAAGGGGAAGCCATGTTGTCTGATTTGAGAGCCCGTCCAGACCTCATGGGAGGTGCTTACGTACCAATGAACTTGTCGATCTTCTGTTCCATCTACAATCACAATATTGCAGGCAGGTCAGCGTTCCCTGCAACAATGACAGAGTGCTATAAATCCTCTGTTTCAATGACTATCACTCGAGAGAAACAGAAAGTGAAGAAAACTTTCCGAATTGACCCATCTCTCACTAACCTACCACCCAATGTTGAGCACCTGTTGTCATCACTCGGTGTCCTCGCTTTCAAAGGTCTGACCGAGGAACCACCTGACTATATCTTCCAAGAAGATGAAGTGCGCAGTGTCTTCCAAGCCACAGTCAAACGTGACGAGATCCTGGAGGATTCGTTCTTTGTAGGCCTCCTTCACTTGCACCCCAACCAGGATGGCTCTTCTTCAAGTACGCTCAACTTCAGCCACACCACGAAGCAGGAGTACTTCGCTGCCTATCATCTTTCCCTGTTGCCCAAGGCAGAACAAGCTGCCTTCTGGAGGAAGCACTGCCACAACCCCAAGTTCGCAGTGGTTCTGAAATTCTTTGCCGGTTTAACGCAGCTCAAGTCAGCAGAGATCAAGGAAGCCATCTTTGCCACAGGTGGTGACTTGCCATCAGAATGTAAAACTGACAATCCTTATCTTTTGTATGTATTTCACACTTTGTTTGAGTCTCAGAATGAGTCTCTCACCCAGAGCATTGTCACTCAGTTGAACAGCTGTCTCACCTTTGATTTGTACCTCACTCCTTTTGACACCATGGCACTTTGCCACTGCCTCACCAAGTGCAAGCACCTGACTGAACTGCACACACCATACAGTCTATCACAATCCTTATCCCCTACCAGTTTCCATCATGTATGTTCAGTTGTGAGCTCCAATCCTCTTTTGCAGTCACTGTCACTATGTGTGGACCAGTTCTCCACTGAAGGTGAGTGAATGGACCACACTAACTGTTGGTGTCATCCTTATTGTAAGGAGGTTGTGCATGTGTCACCTCATCAGTGTCTCCTTTAATGAAATATAAATTATGTACAAGTGACCCATGTACTTATTGTATGCAATGCTATGCATTATTTAGTACATAAATAGTCTGTGTTGCTTGTGTGGTCCATATAGCATGTGTTAAGTACCTCATTGTATTCGTTGCCCATGGCAACGAATGCTATACTGGTTAGGACATGGGCATTCAGTCATTATGACAAGTGCCCTAGTGTGAGTGTATTTTATATGCCATGACACCTTGGTGCCCATGTCTTAACCACTAATTAATTCCCCCTGTATCCCTTTGTGTAGCTGCCAGATGTGTCTTGTGTTCCTCCATTCTCCCTTGTTCCTTTTTCCCTATTCACATAGATGGCAGGACATTGTGTGAAGCTGCTGGGTCACTGAAGAGGTTGAAGCTGAAAGTGTCGAGAAGCTGCACTTCAGAGGCACTGGCTGATGTCTTTCACCACAGACCATTAGAGGAGTTCCATCTCACCCTCTTCAGTGCTGTTGAAGTAAGTAGTGCATGTTCACCTGGTATATAGTTATGAGGTGTGGACTCTGAAGGAGCAGCTTACATGAATCCACTGTGTGGCTTCCTCCTATTTATGCTGCTACTTTCTGCACTTGAGTTGTTTGAGTGCATAACATGTGCCGTTTTACTCCCACTCTGAGGTGAAATGTGTGAATGAGTATGAGATGCATCACATTACATAATGGACATTTCTATAGATGCAGGGTGACAGCAGTATCTTGGAGAAGATGGCTGCTCACTGCCGGCTGAAGGGACTTAAGCTGTCTAGTGAGGGCACACTACTCCCAATACTGAATGGAGTCAAGGACAACTGTTCAATAATCCATCTTGATGTTGCAGGTAAGCCTATCACTACATGCCTGCAATTATACTATACCATGTAGGGTATGTACATGTATGGGTTGGGCCATTGGTAACAACTGAAATTGTGCTGATTGAGCAAAGTTTGCAATCTCCCTTGCATGCAGTTGTTGTTGTGTAGCTGAGGGTGGGTGGTGGGTGACTGTAATGAGGGAGTGTGGGTGTTGGGCGTCAGTGCTCACATCTCACCACAGTACAGAAGTGGAGAGCAATCTTGTGAATGTCTTGTTGGCCATAACTGCTTTGTTGTTTGCCTGCCACCTCCCTCTCCCTGTTGCTGCTTATGTGTTTACTTGTCCTGATCCTAACTTGCCTTCATGGCTGCTAGAAATGGATTTATTAAATCAGCAGAACAAGTAATGCTAAATTGGAGACACTGCCCCTCCCCTTACCACGCTTACACCCTCGACATGTTATGGCTGTGTACATAATCAGTGCATGTCTGCTGTGTTGATTGTGCAACACTAAACACTTAATTTGGAATAAAACAAAACATTAGTGACCAATGATTGTTGTGTTGTTACTGCCTTCAATATATATGGTATTCGGCAATCAGCTACCTTGGTCACAACAGTGATTGGACCCTCAATGTTAACTACATTCAGTTGTGTCAATCAATGTTGTGTTCTTCTACTTTAGACTCTTTGTGGTGGTCACTTTGTGGTGATCTGCTACCTTCAGCTGTGGCCACTTGTGTTCAGAACATGTCGCAGTTGAGTACACTTGTCATCCATTTAATGAACCCTGTTCCAGTGTTCCAAGCAACAACATGCCACGTCTCACCTCTGCAAAGTGTGGAAGTGCAGTACCCACAATGGGTATGTACAGTGTACACCTATTATTCCACCCATCCATTGCTAGTTGCTTAACTATTTGACACACACACACACATGGAGACGTAGTACAGTAATCACTGTACTACATCTCCATGTGTGTGTCAAATAGGTCATCCCAATAGCTTTGCCCTTCAATCCTGTGCTTGCCTGTGTTCCAGACCACCAGCACCCCCACGTGGTGTTGGTACATTACTACAGTACGTATGTGTCTTTGTCATTGTGTGTTGTCAGTGCACATGTTGTGTGTAGTGTTTGTGCTTGTTTTCTGTTGGTACACTGCAGTATGTGTGCCTATTGTCATTGTGTGTCACCAGTGTCACCACCAACCTCTCTTGTCACCACTGTTTTATCAGTTGGTAGTTGTAAGTAGGTCGAGTGATGTTTCATATCAAGAGCTGTCATGTTCGATATTGCAGCACTGCTGTTGCATGTCCCACCCCCTAAAGACCACCTTTAAAGCACCCCATAAGAGACACCACAATGTGTGATCTGTTCTGAGACTCTCCCTAAAGTGGCCCCCCTAAAGAGGACCCCCCCAGGCCACGATTCCCTTAGTCTACTCCTTGGACCAAAATAGCAGCCTACTTGCTTCCCCTGCACTGATCAAGGTCCCATTTCCAATTGGCAACATCCATTTCATATGCCAATTTGTCCCACTTGTCCACATTAGTGTGAGCTGGCTGCATGTGGTTGCCAGCCTCAAGCTCCATTCACTGTATCCTCGTGCACACATTGACTGACTACAACATTGCTCTATGTGAGCAGGAAGGACAGTCAGGAGTGATGACACAGTGCTAGAGTGTAGGGGACAAGACTGTGTGTCACAGTTGGTGATGCCAACATGATTACGTAAATGTGTATGCTGGTGATGCAATATTGTAGGGCTGTAATTTGTCACCCTTCCTTTGTGATTACATACATACATTGACTGTGCCCATTGATTGTTGTCATCACATGTGTGTGTAGATGTGGACTTAGCCCACAGTAGGTGCATGTACCCCACCCATCTCATGTGCCTGTTGGACGGCCATTTTGTGTCCCTCAGCCACCTACCCCTGAAGCCATAGCACTAGTGTTTGTTGTTCTTGTAAGGTGTCACCTCAGTACCCCTGTGTTGTGTTTTGTACCTACAGTGGAGGTTGAGTGAAGAGGACTGTGCACAGCTGGAGGAGGCAGCCAGTTGTGCTCAAGTAGTCAAAGTGGAGGTGAATACGATGTACAGTGCCAAAGCTAGCAGAGCCCTGGCTGCTGGGTTCAGTAGAAACTCAGTACTCAGAGAAGTGACACTGCGCCGGGTACCAGAAGAGTTAGTGGAGTCAGTGAGAGGAACACTGTGCTCAAAAACTGCACTAACTGTCAATGTTTGATCCACTTTATAGTAGCCTGAATTTGATCTTTGATCTCAGACTTTATTGTAGTCAATGTAATGTCCTTTACATTAAAACATTTCTATTAATTCATGACTTTCAAGTACGTAGTAAGTCAGCTTGCTGCAGTACCCTACGTACTGTAGAATTCTCTCAAGATCCTGTGAGGCAGTCCTCACCTTGTAGCTATATTGTTTTACGTATAGTATATAAATCAAGGGAAGCAACAAAATTGTGAACCCATTTTATTGGGGCGAGCCGGAGTGAGCTCACTATTGGTGAGTATTATATACGGTGGGAGGATGTTGCAAATTGTCTGTCAGCGTTGGCAGGGTCGACCGGCCGGAGCTCGATCGCGAGGTACATCTGCCGTTGTGACTACCAAAAAGTTTGGTCGTCAGCCATTAAATAATATGACTGACGCGCTGAACGCGACGAGAACTTGCACATTCGCAGTCGCTTTCGCTCAAGGCTCCATCACTTTCTGGCTAATAAATCACAGGTTGCTTGCCCATAAGCGCTACAGGCGTGCAATTAAGCAATAGCAATTGCAACCTGCGATTTAGACAGTACGGGGCTGAGACATCGTCAGCCGACAAGAACCGTGCGCACGCGTTGCGTAAGTGCGTTGGGCTTGTTTTTTTTGCCCATGCATAGGAGGCTCAAGGTACCCAAGTGTGTGCACCTGTGTGTGTGTGTGGGGGGGGGGGGGGGGCGTGTATGTGCAAATGTCTAGTGTATGAGCGTAACAGTTGCAGCAGTGAATAAAGGGAACAAGTTGCTATGTCGAGTTCAGGGGGCAATGAACTCGACATAGCTTGCACCATTGAACTTGAACTTGCACCATTTGTTCCATAGAAAGCTCTAGGCACCACATTGTGTGTGTGGTGAGGGCCCGGAGAGGGGAGGGGGAGGGGGGGGGGGCATGTGCTGACAACCATGCACACACGTTGCATGCAGATCTCCCTTTCCCTCCATATTTACTTTATCCACGTGCACTGCTCACTGCACAACAGGCAGCTCTGCCTCAATCAAGCTTGCCCCACAATGCTCTGCATCCACAGCTAATGTTCAAATGTTCTGCCTTGAGGAGAGATTGCATGAAGCGTTTGAATGGCCATGCATGCAGCACTGCCCCTGTGTGGCTGCAGCTAGCTATGCTATAATTATAGCTAATTTCATACTATATTCCGAATTCACTCCAGTGGAAATACGTACCTCTTTCCCATGTCATGGATGGTCGTGCACACACATACATAGCTATAGCATAAGTATATGAATAATAAACAGCCACTGGCATACGTCACAGTGACATGCACACCATACAGTAATTCACACCATTTACAGTACACAATGTTGACATAATAATTATGCAGAAGTAGCACACAGTGTACTGCATAAAGTCTGCACATGCACAAGTATCCTATACTTCTCCTGTGGTGTGTGTCCAGTGAGAGTGTGTTTAGCTGCTCAGACCATCCAACTGCTCCTGAATGGACTCCAGCTGTGTACAAAGGAGAGATATACATGGAAGAAAACATTCATTCTGAACACATCCTACAAGTGTGGCGCACTACAATTAGGGACTGCACTATGAAGGGGGATGAGTAGGCCAATCAATATCAAATCACTTTACCTCCAATTCCATGCACCATGTACAAAGCACATTATAACAGAAGTGTCCCATGCAGCACTACACATGAGTAGGAATGACCAACACATGACATGGGGGAGAGACAGAGGTGAACGAAACAGCAAAGTCTTGAGCAGATTACACAGCTTAGCTTGCAAAAGATGGAGGCCGTGTTGACCTGAAGCCCTTTATCAACTGCAATACAGTTGTGTGCAGTCTACTCAAGATTGGAAGTCCTGCTCCATTCATAATTGACACGTACAGCTGTGTACAATAGCAGCAGCAAACACTGCTACTTGTATAATATAAATTACTGACTGCTTGTAACATTAAACTTACATGTACATAGGCATACTGTGTGGTTTGTGGCAAAGTGACATTTATGACTGGCAGCAGGTGTAAACACTACACACACACACACACACACACACACACACACACACACACACACACATACACACACACACACACACACATGCACACACACACAAACACACAAACACGCATGCACACATGCTCACGCACACATACACCCAACTAGCGTGTGTGCATACACACATGTATACACACACAAACACACACACACACACACACACACACACACACACACACACACACACACACACACACACACACACACAGACACACACACACACACACACACACACACACACACATGCACACGCGCACACACACACATACCACACACACACACAGAGAGACACATGCACGCACGCACATACACACACTCGACAGTATACTACACACATACACATGTACACACGCGAGAGTACACTAATTATCACACGAGTCCTACCTGAGAATAGAACTGGAAGAGCTCTTCATGAGTGAACTCCACACGGAGCTTCTCGGTGTCCTGGGAAGATACAAAGATGTAACTAATCCTACAGTACATTGTCAGTCAGTACATGAGATGACGTCTATGAGGCTATGCATCATGACATTAGACCATTCACTGATAATTGGACTTCTAGTTTCCTCCGTTAGTGGAAATGGCAGTGAGAACAGTTGAAGAAAGTCATTGAGTCAATAGTTACTGTAATATGTTATTCAAGTTTGGACAAGCACAATCTCTTCTCTTGGACACACTATTCAATATGAGTGTCTGGCCTGCTAGTCCACCCCACATGACTGTCTGGCCTGCTAGACCACCTAACATGACCGTTTGGCCTGCTAGACCATCCCACATGACTGTCTGGCCTGCTAGACCATCCCACCATGACTGTCTGGCCAGCTAGCCCACCCTATGTGAACAAATGGCCCATATTCACTGAAATCTCAGCTAATAGCAGACAATAGTATGCACATTGCATTAGAGGCTAATTAGGACAGCCGGTTGTCACCTCTCCTGTCTATACCACTGACACTCAAACTGAGCGTTGGGTAGCTTCATCTTGGACTGGCTGGCTTGGGCCATGGACAGGTTCAGTCTCCAATTGATGCCATCTAGCTGTGTTGGGAAGAAGGTTCTCCCTCTTAGTCCCTCTACCACTGCACAACCCTGGCTAGCCCAAGACTGAGAGAAGAGGGAGGCCTGCATTGGGGAGGGAGGAGAGGGAGGGGATTGGAGAGGAGAGAGGGGTAGAGGTGTAGGGTGATAGAAAGGAGGGAGAGAGGAGGACCACATGCACTCACACCTGCACACACACACTTTACCTTATCTTGATGGAGTCCAAGTGTCAGGAGCTGCTCTGAAAGGACCTCAGACTTTACCAAGTGGTAAGCTGACTGCAAGAGGGAACAGGGACACACAGGTACAGACAGACAAACCCAAGTCCATATGCAAGACCAGATATACTAACACACAGACACACATGCACACACACAAACGTGAACTACTCCAGGAGCCGTATGTGACATGGAGAAAGCTCCACACAGTACAACACCTGGAGGAGGTGTGACAAGCTAGTCATGTGACCATAGCATGTGACCATGACATCACTGCACCAGGAATGTGGGCTCACTTTGACAGACCCTACAAGTGGACGTCATGTAGTGTCTTGGTGTTGTGTGCTGTCAAATCAGGAGATGTCAGGGTACATGGCTGCTACACTGCTCACAGTCCCAATTCACATTCCTACAAGTCTCTGAGCCCACCTGCCATGCATCCAGTAGTTGTGGTGCAGACAAAGCTCATGTCAGCACACACTCATCACAGCTCTGCCCTTCAACATTCACTGGGCAGCTGCACTGACTGCACTTCTGGTGTCACACACACCTCACCCTCAGACACACACACACAGGCTACAGGGAGAGAGGGAGGGGGAGGGGTGTGCATGTTGCTGGAGCATACAGCAGGCTCTCCCGAGTGAGAGGAACTAGTAGTGGGAGGGATACATGATACATCTATAGCATCTACATGTGTACATCACTTTCAGTGAGCTTGTGCCACTTGCACCGTACTGATAAGGTGGAGCTCTACACATGATGTGATGCAGGGCATGGAGTGGGCAAGGAGGGACAGGCAAAACGGCTATACCAAGCACCAGAGGTGACTACAAACCAGTTTGAGCAGTGGCCATTTTGGTGAATGCACACATGTACCACTTCTACTACACAAGTTTGATGGAAATGTGGCATTAGTAGGCAATGTGCTCCTGTTAAAAATATGGTGTGACCGTCACACCAATTAGTGCTCACACCAAGGGTGTGATGATCAGTCACACCATTACTTTAGGGTGACATTCACACTGACACCAGTATTCACACTGTTGTTCACAGTCATCATTCTGATAGATGAAGAAACGTATTTCACACACCCAAAGATGAGACTTTACTATGAACCCTACAAGATTACAGTGTACGTATAAGTACATAGCTACCCTGGACACAGCTTAGGCTGATGGTATGTTATGATTGTGCTGTGGGAGGACCTCCTCAAACTATAAGCATACTCTGCACTGTGAAATAGTTTGTGTCACCAACAACAATCCTACCAGGTGATATGCTGTGTACTATGTATACTCAAATCCTCAAAGTAGTGTGCAGTTTAAATGTACCAGGGCACAGTGGCTTTCATTAGACTAAGCTAAGGTTACCTGAAGCCAATGTATTACCTTCCCTGGCCCTCATGATAGCACGCCACTTTGGGGGAGGAGTTGCCATGGCCCACATGATGAGTGGCCGACTGGGCCAGGCACTGCTACATGGCACAATAGTCAAAGCACTTGCAGCTCATAGCAGTGTGGTACCCACACGTACACTCACACCCAAACATCCATGCACAACAATACACACACGTGCACAGCATGTATACACACAACATGTACACACATCAGTACAGCTACACATACATACAACATAGATACAATACTCCTAGTAGAAAGATCATCTGTTACTCAGTCACATTCTGTCACTCAGTGAACGTCTATTGAAATACAGTGAGAGTCTAGAAACACATAATCAGAGAGTGAAGTGCTATATGTACTGGCTCCATACAAGAGTGTAGTGAACACACTGCAGTGCTCAAGAGAACATGTATGTGTGTGTATGCTCTTAAGGACATGTCCACACATTACATTGTACGTATGAATGCGGTGTTGAAAGTGATATGTACCCAGCCAGTCCCACATGTAGTGAGAGTCACTGCAAGCATTCACAATCCACTCACACCCACACACTATACTTTGAAGTTGGTGTGCTCTCCAGTTGGCATGGTAACCTCCTGATGGATTACAGAGAGCACCTTTGCCATGTCTGAGAGTGCTCCAAACAAAGTGGAGTGAACACACCTGCAGAGGATAGAAAGTCACATGAGGATGAGGATAGAAAATCTGATGGTAGGGATTGGTGTAGATGGGGAGATTCACAAGTTGGTGTAGCCACATGTGTGGGTATGTGTTAGTGAGCATCACCTTAAATCATGAGAGCCAACCTCCCCCCCGCCCACACACACCTAATTGTTGTTCTCCCACCAAGGGAGAGGAGATGCACATGCATGGATGTAGTGGACCAATAACATGCATGCACATGGGCTTGAATACCCTGAGTAGGCCACACACACACACACGCACACACACACACACACACACACACACACACACACACACACACACACACACACACACACACACATGCTCCTGTTTCATTTGCATACCCTTCATGAACAAAAAACCAATTTAGTTGGACTAGATGGTCATATCTGAAGATGTCTTGAAGAAATGTAAGCAGA
The DNA here is from genome assembly GCA_964019415.1 of Ianthella basta. Classification (NCBI taxonomy): domain Eukaryota; kingdom Metazoa; phylum Porifera; class Demospongiae; order Verongiida; family Ianthellidae; genus Ianthella; species Ianthella basta. The sequence goes on from OZ025884.1 coordinate 2,580,132, forward strand.
CTACGAGTGGTGGCCGCTTGGTTGATGGATGTACCACCACCACCACATACAAACACTGCACATGCTCTGCACACGTGTGGTGCTAACCACTACGTAGGGGACCACTCATTCCTTCACTGTTTACATAGGAAGGACATAGACAGACGGCACCACCAGCACATTGAAACACACCCACCAACTGGTGCAGTGATACTCGGTGCATGCACACCCCTCACGTGTCCATCCACCCACAGTCTGTTACCTGTCACATGTCCCTCCCACTGTGTTGTTCATACAAGTGCAGTTTGTAGTAGTGTACATGACATCACAGACAGCTCCACCAACATCACATGCACCACCTGAGCAGGAGGGGGAGGGAAGGGAGAGGGGGAGGGGTCAGGTAGGGAGGAGAGGACCCGGAGGGAGGAGCTGGACACACATACACACCGCACTTCAAACACTTATACCTCTTGGCAGAGTAGAGTCACAAAATAGATTGAACACATTTTCTCTAGAGCAATCAGTGGTGTGCCAGCAACTGATGAGTGGCAGTAGGTCACACTATTACTACAAACCTCTCATACTATAATGCACTACAAACTCCTCTATTGCAGCCACTCCACATGCAGTGTCATGCTGTTGAGCTCAGCTGTGAGAGATGACACCGCATGTACCTCTGCAGCTGCAGGCCTTGGGTTGTAGTATTAAGGGCCTGCGGATCCGTGGGACAGCAACTGCAGCTGATTCTGACGCCATTTTGCTCCTGCAGATTGCGTGGGCATGCTGCAAAACACTAATGATATTCATAGTAGTACGCCATCGTCCTGTGCATGTGACTTGAGCCTTGGAGTTCTCCCTAGGCCTTCTCTTTTCAGTCTGGCTTTGCTGCTAAGATCCATCCACTACTACTGACTGCATTAGGTAAGTGTATGACATGTTAGTCGTGTGCGATGGAGGTAGCTTGTCTGTTTTGATGATGGACTGAGAGAAAACAGTGCATTTCGCTATTTAAGCCACTTTCAACGTCCACGTAGCCGGTAGCTAAAGAGTATTGAACAGTAGAACGGACGTACTTAGTGGCAATCAATCAGTTATTCAATGACAGTGTTTGTACCACTTTGTGTAGTGTGTGAGTGTATGTCCACACACACGTGCACACGTGCACACCATGGGGGTCTGGCATATTTCTATTCTCAAGCAGGCCCACATTGCCAGCTGGTGTTTAGGTCTAAGCCAAGCGAGGCAGACCTTTGCCGTCATGTGTGTTCTGTGGCTAGCCAAAAGTGGCGCTCCATTTGCACGTACCTGGGCATACCCAATGTGGTAGGAGACAGGGACAGTGTTTAGTGAGGAAAGGATAAGACGGAGACTTCTGTGTCAAGTGCGAAACGCAAGGTAAAGAAGGAAGAAGCTGGACAACCAGCTAGTGACCTCCTGTCTCATTCACCCCAGCCCTCCCCATCGCAGCAGCTGCTGTCCCAGTTCCAACAGTTATCAACCAGTGGGGCCCACATGGCGTCTGATGTGTGCTTTGTTCTTCAGAATGGCGACACTCTGTTTGCCTCCAGAGGCCTCCTGGCTGCAGCGTGTCCTGAGATGTTGCCCTTACTCTACAACAGTGAGGGTGAGTGTGGGAGTGGGAGAGTGGGAGGGGTGAGGGTAGGGCTGTGAGTGGAGTATGTGGAAGTAACACAGAGTGACGGTGAGAGTGGATGAGTAAGGGATGAAGGTGATGTAAAAGTTGTCACATGTGAACGGGTGAATGTCAGACTGCCAGTGACATAGAAGAAAGAATAGTGACAATTCTGCTTTTCAGCAGAAACAGAAAGAAGTAGTCTAACAGTATGTGCGTATACATCATTGATAGTCTATACATGTGCATTTCATCTCTTGTCTACCTTCCCAAGCCCTTCTTCTTCTCTGAACTCTTTCTTTTGTTGTTTGCTTGCTTTAGCTCCATTTTCAGTGGCTGTGAATGCCTTCAACGGCCGTTCATTTACCGTCTGGACTCGTACCAACGAGGTCATTGCTGACATCAAGCTGAAGTTGGCCATGCAAGAGGGAGTGCCAGCAGAACAGCAGCGCCTGGTGTTTCAGGGCAGGGACCTCGAGGAGATGCAGACTGTTGCTGCCAGTGGAGTTGTTCAGCACTCCACGCTGCACCTTGTCCTCAGGCATGCTCCACCTGCAGGGAGAGTGACAGCACAGCTTGTAGCAGAGGCAGCACACAGCACACTCTCCATTCAGCGGCTCAGCCTGTGTGCTCCTGGAGGATGTGATGCATTGCTCTCATCACTGCAGGCCAGCACAAGAAGGTGAGCATGAAATGATATCTGATGGGTACATCACTGTGCTAGGTTGTAAACGTGGGAGATTGTAATATAATGTGTGCACATGGGCATGTATAGTCTCATGTAGTCGTGACTGCCATTTTGTTGTGTCTCTTCCCTCCCAAAGTTGTTTGGGGGCGAAGTCAAAACAAAATGGCTGTTTTTGTTCTTCAAGTGACTAGTGCATGCAGTACAGTATGTGAATGTGGGCGTCATACTGTTGTTATACTGTTTGCAGGTCACAGGCCACGCCCACTACTCAACAAGCCACTCCCTCTTCTCACCAGTCTACACCCACCCATAGCTCCCTTCTACCTCCGGCAGAGGTTGTTCTTCCTCTTCACATATCTCATGTTGTGCTGTGTGAAGGGATTGGGAGGCGAGCACTGGAACAGGTCATCTCATTCTCTACTCAGGCAGTGTGGACATCAGTGAAGGTAGTGTGGTGTGTTTAGGTATAAGCTTGTGTATGGGAGTGTGTGCAACATTAGACATGTACAGTGTGGGAATATTATACACTCGGCTAGTGTGTGTAACAATAGGTATGTACAGTGTGGGGATATTGTACAGAAGGTTAGTGTGTGTAACAATAGATGTGTACAATGTGGCAGTGTTAGATTATTGTGCATACATACATTAGGCTAGTGTATGTAATGGCACATCATACATATCGCCTGCACTCCTGAAGAGCTGAATTTGGTCATAACACATTTTCTCTATGGCTGTTTAGCTAGCTTCATTTTCTTAACTTGATGGTGATTGTAGCTAGCTATGCCAATTCTCTTCTTCTTTCAGATGTGGCTGTGCAGGTGTGTCCTGGCAGAGAAGTTCCAGATAGCCAAGTTGATTGATTTGGCATTGCCCATTTGAGGAGAACCCTGCACCAGGACTCGTTACTCCTCCCACTTCTTGTGAGCTTCTCAGAGCATCTCCTGAGGCTTCAGTCAGTGTGTTTGGATTTTCTCCTGTTCCTGGCAACGAAGATGTCCTTCAACATGTGTACACCATGTTGGCTGGAGACCCTGAGATGTTGCAACAGGTGCAATGTGCAGTGGAGCTGGCTAAAGAAGACTATTGAACTGACCAAGGCAGTAGAGAATTGTCTGTAGAGAGGGGATGTATTTGTGTGTTGTAGCTATCTTTTGTGTACAGTTGGTATAATGTACCTGTTCAGGTTTGTTGGGATCTGTCGTTGTATGTAATTGTATTGTATTGTATTGTATTGTATTGTATTGTATTGTATTGTATTGTATTGTATTGTATTGTATTGTATTGTATTGTATTGTATTGTATGTCTACAATTCCAACTTCCTGTGCCACTATAGCTAGCCCTAGCCTAGTCTGCCATTTTACGTGTACCAGTGCGTGGGCGTGTAGTGGGATGATGCATAGCTTCCACCCATTGCCCCTCCCCCTCATCGCCTGATTGTAGTTTGGCAGAAGTTGGTCCCAACTAGCTCCTTTGTTTCTCGAGCCAGTTCTCAGCGCTAGCTAAAGTGTCATGGAAGGAAGAAAGAGCCCGCCTACACGTGACTATAAGTAAGTGCTTTAGCTTGGTCAATTCTGGGGAGCTAATGTCGATTTAGCCAGTACGCCAGGTGCACGGGGGGGTTAATAGCTGTGGATTTGGGTGAACCTGTACAAGGTATGGCGGGATTTGGCCAGATTTTACGACGTCCTTTGATGGAATAGGCACCGTTTTCTTCCTTCTGTGTATGCGTCCACGTCCGTCTGTAAATCTATCGCTGTGTGTGTCATTGATCATGAACAGAGTGCCCGCGGCTCTTTGACCGTCCATGTAGAGTGTTCTGTCAATTGGCTACACTTACAGCTACTTCAGTCACCGTCAAAGCCAATTCTACTCTAGACCAGTGTGTTTCACTGGCCGCGAGCTGTGACATGGACTCTGTAGCTACACACGAATGAGAACAGGTGTCATGTTGGGCTGTTAGCTAGCTGCACAAGATATGCTACAGTAGCTAGAAGCCTTAGCTAAGTGGCCAAGAAGTATCAGCCCTGAAGCTACTGTGCATGCAGTCCAGTTCTCCATCCACTTGTGTGTGACTGCTCTAAGTGGTCTATGCACACGACTCACTATAGCTAATGGTGAAATGTCCTCCAGTCACTGACATGCGTTCTCTACCTTCTCACATTGCAGTGCTCACACACCAGTGGGAGGACACTCCAGCAAGCTTTCTAAGCAGGAAGAAAGTGCAACAAAGGATGAATTGCGCGCTGTTGACCAGCACCCACAAGATGACTGTGAACCACAGCCACTGCCTCAGTTTCAATCAGAGCCTCATCCAGAAGTATCTCAAGGTAAATGGTAATGCCTTCATGTACAGTTTCTCTTTGCACACTGTAATGGAATACACTTTAAAGAGAACATGCACCATTTCACTCATTTCTTGTAAGCAAGCACGTCCGGAGTCAGTCACTGTATGGGTCTGAAGAGTCCCTTGTCCATGTAGAGAGGACTGTCATGCACACAGCTGTACTGTGGCTGTTTTAGTTAGCTGTCAGTCTACTTGAAATATGGGAAAGTGGACTCTTCAGCAAGACATAGACCTTATTACTACACACACTATACACTTCATCAGACTGTGATAAATGCCATTGGAGCAGATTCACAACTGTGAGGCGAGAGTCTGCTGTGAGCAAACATTCAGTTTAGTGGCCCAGTTTCCTGATGATGGGCACTGTGTTCTGTCCCTATGTCAAATCAGTGTTCCGTACACCAGTACTGGAGGACACACTTGTTAATGTAATGGGGCCTGATGTGATATGTGGAGTATGTGTACTCTCACTCTCGATCTTGTTCTCTACTCTACACTTGTCCTTCTCAACAGCCCGTCCCATGAGTTCCTGGAACAAGGATGCCTTGGTCTCACTACGGGAGAGGCTCCAAGTTTACGTGTTAATGGAGACTGGGTTTGGGAATCGACTGGAGAAGGCAGCAGGTGGTTTCTTAAGCTACTTTGAGGCCTGCGTAGTAAGAGAGCAGTCTGGCAACACCAACCAAATACAGAAAGTGATTGAATTTCTACTTGGCAAGACAGATGAGGACTTTGTCACATTTCTTGAGATGCTGAGGGCAAGCAACAATAAAGTGTGGGCAGATGAACTTGAGAGGATAGCCAAAGCATTCAAGGAGAAACAGGTATGTTGGTAAGGATTAATTCTTTCTGTACTGTTATATTTTGGGAAGTGTCCAACTCTACAGTTTACATGTGTGAACACAAGTTGCCCATTTTTTCTATTATGGAAGTGCTGAACTGTGTGTGTGGGGTTCTGTTGGGATATGGTGGCTATAGTGTACAGTGTGAGGTGTGTACAGTGTGGGGTGTGTACAGTGTGGGGTGTGTACAGTGTGGGGCGTGTACAGTGTGGGGTGGGTACAGTGTGGGGCGTGTACAGTGTGGGGTGTGTACAGTGTGGGGTGTGTACAGTGTGGGGTGTGTACAGTGTGGGGTGTGTTCAGTGTGGGGTGTGTTCAGTGTGGGGCGTGTACAGTGTGAGGTGTGTACCGTGTGGGGTGTGTACAGTGTGGGGTGTGTTCAGTGTGGGGTGTGTTCAGTGTGGGGCGTGTACAGTGTGAGGCGTGTACAGTGTGGGGTGTGTACAGTGTGGGGTGTGTACAGTGTGGGGTGTGTACAGTGTGGGGTGTGTACAGTGTGGGGTGTGTTCAGTGTGGAGTGTGTACAGTGTGAGGTGTGTACCGTGTGGGGTGTGTACCGTGTGGGGTGTGTACAGTGTGGGGTGTGTACAGTGTGGGGTGTGTACAGTGTGGGGTGTGTACAGTGTGGGGCGTGTACAGTGTGGGGCGTGTACAGTGTGGGGCGTGTACAGTTTGTGATGTGTACCGTGTGGGGTGTGTTCAGTGTGGGGTGTGTTCAGTGTGGGGCGTGTACAGTGTGGGGTGTGTACAGTGTGTGATGTGTACAGTGTGGGGTGTGTACAGTGTGGGGTGAGTACAGTGTGGGGCGTGTACAGTGTGGGGTGTGTACAGTATGGGGTGTGTACAGTGTGGGGTGTGTACAGTGTGGGGTGTGTTCAGTGTGGGGCGTGTACAGTGTGGGTGTGTACAGTGTGAGGTGTGTACCGTGTGGGGTGTGTACAGTGTGGGGTGTGTACAGTGTGGGGCGTGTACAGTGTGGGGTGTGTACAGTGTGGGGTGTGTACAGTGTGGGGTGTGTACAGTGTGGGGTGAGTACAGTGTGGGGCGTGTACAGTGTGGGGTGTGTACATGCAGTGTGGGGTGCGTACAGTGTGAGGTGTGTACAGTGTGGGGCGTGTACAGTGTGGGGTGTGTACAGTGTGGGGTGTGTACAGTGTGGGGTGCGTACAGTGTGAGGTGTGTACCGTGTGGGGTGTGTACAGTATGGGGTGTGTACAGTGTGGGGTATGTTCAGTGTGGGGCGTGTACAGTGTGAGGTGTGTACCGTGTGGGGTGTGTTTAACAGATGTATTAATGTTGTAACCTCATAACTAGCTGGGTGTTCCTGATTGAAATATTTATTAAACCAGGCACCCCTCAACTTTGTCTTTGGGCCAAAAGTCTCAAAGTGTGAACATGTTGTGTGTTGAGTGTGCTGCCATTTTAACCTCATAACTAGCTGGGTGCAGGGTGTGAATGTTGTACTGTGTAAGATCTCCCAGAAGAGTACTAGCCCACTAGTACAGCAGAGGCTAGATCGATTGACGTTAATCACTGGTCATTGTACCTACCAGCCTGCTACACTGGTATTAGTGTCTCACTGCAAGCAACTGACACCTCTCAACAACTGGCCAGTCTTGTTGATTGTAGCCTCTCCTCGTCTGCTTGTGTTAAAACCACAAGTGTTTAATTTGTGGTGGATATAGAAGCAGTCAGTCATCCATCATCAACCATCAGTATGCCCACACTGATGAGCCCCATGGGCAAAATGGCTGTGGATGACTGAAGGGGTGGTGTTCACTGGACTCCATCAGTAGGGCTTCAGTGCCCAATGCCTTCAGACACTAATATTGGTGTAGCCGGCTGGTAGGACTACCCAGTGATTGATGGCTATCATTGTAATTCTTGTCACAGAAACTGATTCTGTTATAGTGTACTACCTATGCATCCTGTGTACTTCCATCACCCCTCCCCCTCCCCTCCCCCTGTAGGTGGAAGTGTGTCCTGTCCTCCTAGAGCCACTCCAACATGCAAGGAGACTTGCCTACAGCAGGTACCAGCGGCTGCCCCTCACAGAAGGGCCACGTGAGCTACAGTTTACAAAAGTAGCTGTACTGCAGAATGACCCTCAACCGAGAAAGAAGGGAGACGTAGATCAGTTTCTAAAGCGGTTTCGTGACTGCGGTCAACGACTGTCAGAGGGAGCGACTGAACAAATGACTGTCAATCATTTCCTTCACAAGGGTCGCCAGCAAACCAGAATACTTTACGGGCAGCCTGGCACAGGTAAAACCACTTTCCTCAAACACCTTTGTCAGAAAGTGGCCAACAATGAACCGAGCAACTTCTCCCTCGTCCTGTTCTTCCCTCTGCGTGACAAGGCTGTGTCACAAGCACTGAAAGAAGACAGTGATGCCAACTTGGAACAACTTCTGCAATATTACGTTAGAGGAGATATATGCTCTGCCTCAACCAAAGCACTACTGGAGAGCGAAGGAGAAAATGTGCTCCTAATATTTGATGGGGCGGACGAAGCACGTGGCCTGATTGCCAGCCCCGAAGGATCCCTCCTAGGAGCACTCCTGGAAGGCCGACTGCTCCCCCAAGCACACTTCATAGTGTCCACTCGTCCCGGTGGTTGTCCCCTACTACAAGAGCACAGGACTGTCTTCTACGAGATCCTCGGATTTGATGAGGCAGCAGTGGAGTCGTACGTGAAGGACTTCTTCAAGAGTGAGCCAGGCAAAGGGAAGACCATGTTGACTGATCTGAGGGCCCGTCCAGACCTCATGGGAGGTGCTTACATACCAATTAACTTGGCAATCTTCTGTTCCATCTACAATCACGATATTGCAGGCAGGTCAGCGTTCCCTGCAACAATGACAGAGTGCTATAAATCCTCTGTTGCAATGACCATCACTCGAGAGAAGCAGAAAGTGAAGAAAGCATCTCGAATTGACCCATCTCTCACTGACCTCCCACCCGATGTTGAGCACCTGTTGTCATCCCTCGGTGTCCTCGCTTTCAAAGATCTGACCCAGGAACCACCTGACTATATCTTCCAAGAAGATGAAGTACGTCGTGTCTTCCATGCCACAGTCAAACGTGACGAGATCCTGGAGGATTCGTTCTTTGTAGGCCTCCTTCACTTGCACCCCGACCAGGATGGCTCTTCAAGTACGCTCAACTTCAGCCACACCACAAAGCAGGAGTACTTCGCTGCCTATCATCTCTCCCTGTTGCCCAAGGCAGAACAAGCTGCCTTCTGGAGGAAGCACCGCCACAACCCCAAGTTTGCAGTGGTTCTGAAATTCTTTGCCGGTCTAACGCGGCTCAAGTCAGCAGAGGTCAACGAGGCCATCTTTGCCACAGGTGGTGACCTGCCATCAGAATGTGACACTGCCAATCCTTATCTTTTGTATGTATTTCATACTTTGTTTGAGTCTCAGAATGAGTCTCTCACCCAGAGCATTGTCACTCAGTTGAACAGTTGTCTCACCTTTTTTTTGTACCTCACTCCTTTTGACACCATGGCACTTTGCCACTGCCTCACCAAGTGCAAGCACCTGACTGAACTACACACACCAGACAACCCATTCCATGTCTTATCCCCCACCAGTTTCCATCATGTATGTTCAGTTGTGAGCTTCAATCCTCTTTTGCGGTCACTGTCACTACGTGTGGACCATTTCTCCACTGAAGGTGAGTGAATGGACCACACTAACTATTGGTGTCATCCTTATTGTAAGGAGGTTGTGCATGTGTCACCTCATCAGTGTCTCCTTTAATGAAGTGTAAATTATGTACAAGTGACCCATTTACTTATTGTATACAATGCTATGCATTATTTAGTACATAAATAGTCTGTGTTGCTTGTGTGGTGCATATAGTGTGTGTTAAGTACCTCATTGTATCCGTTGCCCATGGCAACGAATGCTATACTGGTTAGGACATGGGCATTCAGTCATTATGACAAGTGCCCTAGTGTGAGTGTATTTTATATACCATGACACCCTGGTACCCATGTCTTAGCCACTAATTAATTCCCCCTGTATCCCTTTGTGTAGCTGCCAGATGTGTCTTGTGTTCCTCCATTCTCCCTTGTTCCTCTTCCCCTATTCACATAGATGGCAGGACATTGTGTGAGGCTGCTGGGTCTCTGAAGAAGTTGAAGCTGAAAGTGTGGAAAAGCTGCACTTCAGAGGCACTGGCTGAGGTATTTGACCACAGACCATTAGAGGAGTTCCATCTCACCCTCTTCAGTGCTGTTGAAGTAAGTAGTGCATGTTCACCTAGTATATAGTTATGTGGTGTGGACTCTGAAGGAGCAGTTTACATGAATCCACTGTGTGGCTTCCTCCTATTTATGCTGCTACTTTCTACACTTGAGTTGTTTGAGTGCATAACATGTGCCGTTTTACTCCCACTCTGAGGTGAAATGTGTGAATGAGTTTGAGATGCAACACATTACATCATGGACATTTCTATACATGCAGGGTGACAGCAGTATTCTGGAGAAGATGGCTGCTCACTGCCGGCTGAAGGGACTTGAGCTGTGGGGTGCCATCACACTACTCCCTATACTGAATGGAGTCAAGAACTACTGTTCAATAACCCATCTTGATGTTAGAGGTGAGCCTATCACTACATGCCTGCAATTATACTATACCATGTAGGGTATGTACATGTATGGGTTGGGCCATTGGTAACAACTGAAATTGTGCTGATTGAGCAAAGTTTGAAATCTCCCTTGCATGCAGTTGTTGTTGTGTAGCTGAGGGTGGGTGGTGGGTGACTGTAATGAGGGAGTGTGGGTGTGGGTGTTAGACGTCAGTGCTCACATCTCACCACAGTACAGAAGTGGAGAGCAATCTTGTGAATGTCTTGTTGGCCATAACTGCTTTGTTGTTTGCCTGCCACCTCCCTCTCCCTGTTGCTGCTTATGTGTTTACTTGTCCTGATCCTAACTTGCCTTCATGACTGCTAGAAATGGATTTGTTAAACCAGCAGAGCAAGTCATGCCAGTAATTGGAGACACTGCCCCTCCCCTTGCCACCCTTACACCTTCGACATGTTATGGCTGTGTACATAATCAGTGCATGTCTGCTGTGTTGATTGTGCAACACTAAACACTTAATTTGGAATAAAACAATAACATTAGTGACCAATGATTGTTGTGTTGTTACTGCCTTCGATATATATGGTATTCAGCAATCAGCTACCTTGGTCATCTAGTGATTGGACCCTCAATGTCAACCACATTCAGTTGTGTCAATCAATGCTGTGTTCTTCTACCTTAGATTGGTCACATGGTGATCTGCCACCTTCAGCTGTGGCCACTTGTGTTCAGAACATGTCGCAGCTGAAGACACTTGTCATCTATCAAGTGGACCCTGTTCCAGTGTTCCAAGCAACAACATGCCGAGTCTCACCTCTGCAAAGTGTGGATGTGCAGGCCCCACAATGGGTATGTACAGTGTACACCTGTTCATATGCTGCATCATTGCTAGTTGCTTAACTATTTGACACACACACACGTGGAGACGTAGTACAGTAATCACTGTACTACATCTCCATGTGTGTGTCAAATAGGCCATCCCAATAGCTTTGCCCTTCAATCTTGTGCTTGCCTGTGTTCCAGACCACCAGCACCCCCACGTGGTGTTGGTACATTACTACAGTACGTATGTGTCTTTGTCATTGTGTGTTGTCAGTGCACATGTTGTGTGTAGTGTTTGTGCTTGTTTTCTGTTGGTACACCGCAGTATGTGTGTCTATTGTCATTGTGTGTCACCAGTGTCACCACCAACCTCTTTTGTCATTGTGTGCACCAGTGAGTGCATGACTTTAGTGGTCTCAGTAGATGTCTGTTCACAATGGTGTTGTGAGCGGCCATTTTATCAGTTGGTAGTTGTAAGTAGGTCGAGTGATGTTTCATATCAAGAGCTGTCATGTTCGATACTGCAGCACTGCTATTGCATGTCCCACCCCCTAAAGACCACCTTTAAAGTGCCCCATAAGAGACACCACAATGTGTAGTCTGTTCGCAGACTCTCTCCCTAAAGTGGTCCCCCTAAAGAGGAACCCCCCATGGTCCCCTTAGTCTACTCCTTGGACCAAAATAGCAGCCTACTTGCTTCCCCTGCACTGATCAAGGTCCCACTCCCAATTGGCAACATCCATTTCATATGGCACTTTGTCCCACTTGTCCACATTAGTGGGAGCTGGCTGCATGTGGTTGCCAGCCTCAAGCTCCATTCACTGTATCCTCGTGCACACATTGACTGACTACAACATTGCTCTGTGTGAGCAGGAAGGACAGTCAGGAGTGATGACACAGTGCTAGAGTGTAGGGGATAAGACTGTGTGTCACAGTTGGTGATGCCAACATGATTACGTAAATGTGTATGCTGGTGATGCAATATTGTAGGTCTGTAATTTGTCACCCTTCCTTTGTGATTGCATATATACATTGACTGTGCCCATTGATTGTTGTCATCACATGTGTGTGTAGATGTGGACTTAGCCCACAGTAGATGCATGTACCCCACCCATCTCATGTGCCTGTTGGACGACCATTTTGTGTCCATCAGCAACCTACCCCTGAAGCCATAGCAATAGTGCAGTGTTTGTTGTTATTGTAAGGTGTCACCTCAGTACCCCTGTGTTGTGTTTTGTACCTACAGATTTGGAAGGAGTTGTGTGAAGAGTACTGTGCACGGCTGGAGGAGGTAGCCAGTTGTGCTCAAGTAGTTAAGGTGAAGGTGGATGTGAAGAATGATCTGGCATCATACAGTGACAGTACATATGCCAGAGCTAGCAGAGCCCTGGCTGCTGGGTTCAGTAGAAACTCAGTGCTCAGAGAAGTGACACTGAGAAGGGTACCAAAAGAGTTAATGGCTTCAGTTAGAGGAACTCTGTGCCCAAATGCTGCACTAACTGTCAATATGGGGTAGGTCTACCTTTGTATATAATGGAATGAATTCTGTATTTGATCTCAGACTCAATTCTAGTCAATGTTTCATTTGTTTCATTATCACGTTTATTAATTTATAATTCAGTAGAAATTATTGTACTTATATGTGTAGCAGTTTGAGTCCTCTCATTATCCAGTGAGGCATGTATTCGCAGTCAGCATATCGTATTATTGGGGGCTTGCTTCAGTCGCCCCGGACCTGTACAAATTGGTAGGCAGCTGGACTTAACGCTCTGGGCGGGGCTTATTTTGCTGTCTGTCAGTTTGTTTGTCCACGCTGTAACTATCCTATTTGTGCAGCGTCCGCTTTTCCCGTGCCGTATATATACAGGGCAGCTAGCCGAATGTGATTTATACCAGTACGTATTCGTTATACAAGCATTGCTGTTGCGCTATCATGCATAATTTTATACACAAGACACACACTGTATTGTACAGCGTAAAAGGCCAAACTGCACAGCAGGTACAGCTTCGGCTATATAGCTAAGACCAGGCAAGGCCAGAGAGCGCGGCAGGCAGGCAGACTGAAGCGCAGATACAGGTTCGGCTGGCTACACAAGGACTAAGTGGGGCAGGCGCGAAGTGCATGGTTTGATGGTTCTCTTGGTCAGTGTGTTGCTGAAGTTGCATCGGTCCAGTAGAGCTTCGCATACTTAGCTACGCTTCCGCTGGACGGCACGCCTGTCAGGATCGTGAGTGGGTGCACTGGACCACTTGGCCCTACAAGGACTGCGCAGGCCGGGTTAGAAGTGTGTTTCAGCGTTAATTGCTACCATTCAGCTACCTTCTCTTACTCAGCCTTCCTCGCTGTAGCCACGTTGCCTTTGCATCAGCCTTGCCACCTTTCCTTCTATATATTGTGCACTTGCAGTTATGCAGTCTGACATTGCATGGCACACCTTATGCTAATCAAGCTGTCTCAGTCATTACTTAATTACCAACATGTCCCTACATGCATATATACTCCCACTCACCCCCACAATGTTTTACATATTCGTCTAGTATAGCTTTTCTTGCATGAAACAGTCAATGTATTGAAGAGTATTGCTAGTGTATGTGATGTATAAAGTCTGCCCATGCACAAGTATCCTATACTCCTCCTGTGATGTGTGTCCAGTGAGAGTGTGTTTAGCTGCTCAGACCATCCAACTGCTCCTGAATTGACTCCAGCTGTGTACAAAGGAGAGATATACATGGAAGAAAACATTCATTCTGAACACATCCTGCAAGTGTGGTGCACTACAATTAGGGACTGCACTATGAAGGGGGATGAGTAGGCCAATCAATAGCAAATCACTTTCCACAAAGCATGCACAGACACACACACACACAAACACACACAATCATGCATACACACACACACACACACACACACACACACACACACACACACACACACACACACACGAGAGTATACTAATTATCACATGAGTCCTACCTGAGAATAGAACTGAAAGAGCTCTTCATGAGTGAACTCCACACGGAGCTTCTTGGTGTCCTGGGAAGATACAAAGATGAAACTAATCCTACAGTACATTGTCAGTCAGTACATGAGATGACGTCTATGAGGCTACGCATCATGACATTAGACCATTCACTGATAATTGTACTTCTAGTTTCCTCTGTTAGTGGAAATGGCAGTGAAAACAGTTGAAGAAGGTCATTTAGTCAATAGTTACTGTAATTCGCCATTCAAGTTGGGACAAGCACTTTCTCTTCTCTTGGACACACTATTCAACATGAGTGTATGGCCCGCTAGTCCACCCCACACTCTGTCTGACCTGCTAGACCACCCCACACATGACCGTCTAGCCTGCTAGACCACCCCATATGACTAATAGCAGACAATAGTATGCACATTGCATTAGAGGCTAATTAGGACAGCCGGCTGTCACCTCTCTTGTCTTTATGCCAAACTCAAACTGGGTGTTGGGTAGCTTCATCTTGGACTGGCTGAACTACTCCAGGAGTCGTATGTGACATGGAGAAAGCTCCACACAGTACAACACCCGGAGGAGGTGTGGCTAGCTAGTCATGTGACCATAGCATGTGACCATACCCTACAAGTGGACGTCATGTAGTGTCTTGGTGTTGTGTGCTGTCAAATCAGGAGATGTCAGGGTACATGGCTGCTACACTGCTCACAGTCCCAATTCACATTCCTACAAGTCTCTGAGCCCACCTGCCATGCATCCAGTAGTTGTGGTGCAGACAAAGCTCATGTCAGCACACACTCATCACAGCTCCGCCCTTCAACATTCACTGGACAGCTGCACTGACTGCACTTCTGGTGTCACACACCTCACCCTCAGACACACACACACAGGCTACAGGGAGAGAGGGAGGGGGAGGGGTGTGCATGTTGCTGGAGCATACAGCAGGCTCTCCTGAGTGAGAGGAACTAGTAGTGGGAGGGATACATGATACATCTATAGCATCTACATGTTTACATCACTTTCAGTGAGCTTGTGCCACTTGCACCGTACTGATAAGGTGGAGCTCTACACATGGTGTGATGCAGGGCATGGAGTGGGCAAGGAGGGACAGGCAAAACGGCTATACCAAGCACCAGAGGTGACTACAAACCAGTTTGAGCAGTGGCCATTTTGGTGAATGCACACATGTACCACTTCTACTACACAAGTTTGATGGAAATGTGGTTAACATTAGTAGGCAATGTGCACACTGTTTCATTTGCATACCCTTCACAAACAAGAAGGCAATTTAGTTGAAACAGATGGTCATATCTGAAGATGTCTTGAAGAAATGTAAGCAGACTGCGAGTGGTGGCCGCTTGGTTGATGGATGTACCACTACCGCCACCACATCCAAACCCTGCACATGCTCTGCACACACATGTGTGGTGCTAACCACTACGTAGGGGACCACTCATTCCTTCACTGTTTACATAGGAAGGACATAGACAGACGGCACCACCAGCACATTGAAACACACCCACCAACTGGTGCAGTGATACTTGGTGCATGCACACCCCTCACGTGTCCATCCACCCACAGTCTGTGACCTGTCACATGTCCCCCCACTGTGTTGTTCATACAAGTGCAGTAGTAGTGTACATGACATCACAGACAGCTCCACCCACATCACATGCACCACCTGAGGAAGAGGGGGAGGGGCCAGGGAGGAGGAGGGAGGGAAGAGAGAGGGGGAGGGGTCAGGTAGGGAGGAGAGGATTCGGAGGGAGGAGTTGGACACACATACACACCGCACTTCAAACACTTATACCTCTTGGCAGAGCAGAGTCACAAAATAGATTGAACACATTTACTCTAGAGCAATCAGTGGTGTGCCAACAACTGATGAGTGGCAGTAGGTCACACTATTACTACAAACCTCTCATACTATAATGCACTACAAACTCCTCTATTGCAGCCACTCCACATGTAGTGTCATGCTGTTGAGCTCAGCTGTGAGAGATGACACCACATGTACCTCTGCAGCTGCAGGCCTTGGCTTGTAGTATTAAGGGCCTGCGGATCCATGGGACAGCAACCGTAGCTGATTCTGACGCCATTTTGCTCCTGCAGATTGCGTGGGCATGCTGCAAAACACTAATGATATTCATAGTTGTACGCTGTCGTCCTGTGCATGTGACTTGAGCGCTTGGAGTTCTCCCTAGGCCTTCTCTTTTCAGTCTGTTTTTGCTGCTAAGATCCATCCACTACTACTGACTGCATTAGGTAAGTGTATGACATGTTAGTCGTGTGTGATCGAGGGAGCTTGTCTGTTTTAATGATGGATTGAGAGAGAACAGTGCATTTCGCTATTTAAGCCACTTTCAGCGTCCACGTAGCCCAGTATCTAAAGAGTATTGAACAGTAGAACGGACGTACTTAGTGGCAATCAATCAGTTATTCAATGACAGTGTTTGTACCACTTTGTGTAGTGTGTGAGTGTATGTTCACACACACATGCACACGTGCACACCATGGGGGTCTGACATATTTCTGTTCTCAAGCAGGCCCACATTGCCAACTGGTGTCATGTATTAGAGAGGTGCTGAGTGGTCTTTAGCACAAGGTACCATGTGCCTTCCCTTGCACTGCAGTGTTCCTGAGGTCTAAGCCAAGCGAGGCAGACCTTCGCCGTCATGTGTGTTCTGTGGCTGGCCAAAAGTGACGCTCCATTTGCACGTACCTGTGGTAGGAGACAGGGACAGTGTTTAGTGAGGAAAGGATAAGACGGAGACTTCTGTGTCAAGTGCGAAAAGCAAGGTGAAGAAAGAAGAAGCTGGACAACCAGCTAGTGGCCTCCCATCTCATTCACCCCAGCCCTCCCCATTGCAGCAGCTGCTGTTCCAGTTCCAACAGTTATCAACCAGTGGGACCCACATGGTGTCTGATGTGTGCTTTGTTCTTCAGAATGGCGACACTCTGTTTGCCTCCAGAGGCCTCCTGGCTGCAGCGTGTCCTGAGATGTTGCCCTTACTCTACAACAGTGAGGGTGAGTGTGGGAGTGGGAGATTGTGAGGGGTGAGGGTAGGGCTGTGAGTGGAGTATGTGGAAGTAGCACAGAGTGACGGTGAGAGTGAATGAGTAAGGGATGAAGGTGATGTAAAAGTTGTCACATGTGAATGGGTGAATGTCAGACTGCCAGTGACATTAGAAGAAAGAGTAGTGACAATCTGTATATTCTGCTTTTCAGCAGAAGCAGAAAGAAGTAGTCTAAGAGTATGTGCGTATACATCATTGGTAGTCTATACTTGTGCATTTCATCTCTTGTCAACCTTCCCAAGCCCTTCTTCTCTGAACCCTTTCTTTTGTTGTTTGTTTGCTTTAGCTCCATTTCCAGTGGCTGTGAATGCCTTCAACGGCCGTTCATTTACCGTCTGGACTCGTACCAACGAGGTCATTGCTGACATCAAGCTGAAGTTGGCCATGCAAGAGGGAGTGCCAGCAGAACAGCAGCGTCTGGTGTTTCAGGGCAGGGACCTCGAGGAGATGCAGACTGTTGCTGCCAGTGGAGTTGTTCAGCACTCCACGCTGCACCTTGTCTTCAGGCATGCTCCACCTGCAGGGAGAGTGACAGTACAGCTTGTAGCAGAGGCAGCACACAGCACACTCTCCATTCAGCGGCTCAGCCTGTGTGCTCCTGGAGGATGTGATGCATTGCTCTCATCGCTGCAGGCCAGCACAAGAAGGTGAGCATGAAATGATATCTGATGGTTACATCACTGTGCTAGGTTGTAAACATGGGAGGAGATTGTAATATAATGTGTGCACATGGGCATGTATAGTCTCATGTAGTTGTGACTGCCATTTGGTTGTGTCTCTTCCCTCCAAAAGTTGTTTGGGGGCGGAGTCAAAACAAAATGGCTGTTTTTGGTCCACAAGTGACTAGTGCATGCAGTACAGTATGTAAATGTGGGCGTCATACTGTTGTTATGTTGTTTGCAGGTCACAGGCCACGCCCACTACCCAACAAGCCACTCCCTCTTCTCACCAGTCTACACCCACCCATAGCTCCCTTCTACCTCCGGCAGAGGTTGTTCTTCCTCTTCACATATCTCATGTTGTGCTGTGTGAGGGGATTGGGAGGCGAGCACTGGAACAGGCCATCTCATTCCTCTACTCAGGCAATGTGGACATCAGTGAAGGTAGTCTGGTGTGTTTAGGTATAGGCTTGGGTATGGAAGTGTGTGCAACATTAGATGTGTATAGTGTGGGAATATTGTGCAGTATAGGCTAGTGTGTGACAAAACACATGTATAGTGATGGGATATTATACAGTGGGCTAGTGTGTGTAACAATAGGCATGTATAGTGTGGGGATATTGTACAGAAGGCTAGTGTGTGTAACAATAGATGTGTACAATGTGGCAGTGTTACAGTAGATTATTGTGCATACATACATTAGGCTAGTGTATGTAATGGTACATCATACATATTGCCTGCACTCCTGAAGAGCTGAATTTGGTCATAACCACATTTTCTCTATGGCTGTTTAGCTAGCTTCATTTTCTTGACTCGATGGTGATTGTATGCCATTCTTCTCTTCTTCTTTCAGATGTGGCTGTGCAGGTGTGTGTCCTGGCAGAGAGGTTCCAGATAGCCAAGTTGATTGATTTGGCATTGCCCATTGTTAGGAGAACCCTGCACCAGGACGCGTTACTCCTCCCACTTCTTGTGAGCTTCTCAGAGCATCTCCTGAGGCTTCAGTCAGTGTGTTTGGGTTTTCTCCTGTTGCCTGGCAACGAAGATGTCCTTCAACATGTGTACACCATGTTGGCTGGAGACCCTGAGATGTTGCAACAGGTGCAATGTGCAGTGGAGTTGGCTAAAGAAGACTATTGAACTGTCCAAGGCAGTAGAGAATTGTCTGTAGAGAGAGGGAATGTATTTGTGTGTTGTAGCTATCTTTTATGTACAGTTGGTAAATGTACCTGTTCAGGTGTGCTGGAATCTGCATGGGTTATCTGTCGTTGTATGTAATTGTATGTCTACAATTCCAACTTCCTTTGCCACTAGCCTAGTCTGCTAGACTAGTGACAGAGACGACTATTAAACTGACCAAGGAAGTAGAGAATTGTCTGTAGAGAGAGGGAATGTATTTGTGTGGTGTACAGTTGGTGTATCTGTTCAGTTTTGTTGGCTGGAGCAGCCTATATTGTTGTGTATGTCTGCAATTCCAACTTCCTGTGCCACTAGCCTAGTCTGCTAGACCTCGTGAGCCATTTTACGTGTACCAGTGCGTGGGCGTGGGCTGCTGTTTGAATGATGCATAGCTTCCACCCATTGCCCCACCCCCTCATCGCCTGAATGTAGTTTGGCAGACGTTGGTGCCAACTAGCTCCTTTGTTTCCCGAGCCAGTTCTCAGCGCTAGCTATAGTGTCATGGAAGGAAGAAAGCGGCCGCCTACACGTGACTATAAGTAAGTGCTTTAGCTTGGTCAATTCGCCTGATGCACGGGGGGAATTCTTAGCTGTGGATTTGGGTAAACTTGTACAAGATATAATATATGGCGGGATTTGGTCAGATTTTACGGCGTCCTTTGATGGAACAGGCACCGTTTTCTTCCTTCAAATTCAGTGTATGCGTTCACGTGCGTCTGTAAATCTGTCGCTGTGTGTCATTGAACAGAGCGCCCGCGGCTCTTTAACCGTCCAAGTAGAGTGATCTATCAGTTGGCTAGGCTTACAGCTACTTCAGTCACCGTCAGAGCCAATTCTACTCTAGACCAGTGTGTTTCACTGGCCGCGAGCTGTGACATGGACTCTGTAGCTACACACGACTGTGAACAGGTGTCATGTTGGGCCTTTGGTAGACATCCACCTAGCAATTTGTACAATCATTGTAACAGTTTCACCTCCTTCTTTTCTCCTGTCTCTTGTTCAGTGTTCGCTTCCTCCAGCTTGTGTGCATCTTCACTGACCTGGTGCCCAAGATCCTGCTGGATGTGCTAACACACCACATCGCACTGAACAAGGGTTTTCAAAAGAGGTTCGGCAGTAAGCCATGGGACGGTGATCGGGATCACAGAAGATGGTTAGCCACTGTGATGGAGAAGAATCCACGAGTCCAGGATTTCTCCTGCCCAGCAGTGAAATGGAAGCCTGCCACAGAGTGGGACGTCACCAACTTGAGCGCAGCACTGTCAGCAGTGATGGAGCCTTCAGATGCTCCATGTGAAGCCACAGTGACCCAAGGGTGCAGCAAAAAGGGCAGTGCCATAGACTACTTTGATGTGAGTGTGTCGGAGAGAACTGACTGCAAGACTTGGGAGGGGTTCAGTGTCAATGTCATGCGAGCATCACCTGCTGAGGGGGTAGTGGAGTGTGTTGTAACAGAAGCACTCAGCGATACCCGGGTTGTTGCAGTGAGTAGAACGATGGCCAATGACCGAGAACTGCCAAACAAGATTACAAAGTATATGGCGGCCAAATCTCATCCCGTTTACCTTCCACAGCCGGAGGTGGCAGACATTGTTAAAGTGAGGCAATCAAGGAACTCACTCTATCATCGGTCAAAGACAGACGTGTCGGATGATGAATTCACACAATGTGTGGTGGCTGTACAGTGTCTGATAGAGCAAGCTCTACTCCCCTACTGTCCCAAAGAGGCCTCTGACGGCTATTTGACCAAACTGAAGGAAGCAGCTTGCAGTGAGTTCCACTATTTCCATGGAGGTTACAGAGGGTTATGTAGCTGTGTTGTGTCCTGGTTAGGTGACTCATCAAAGGCACTGACAGCAGGGCAAATGTGATGCCCAGTCATGTGGCATAGTATAAGTACCCAGTTGATACCGTGGCACGTGATGTGTGCTGTTACCCCAAGTGCCCAGGTGCCCAGTGAAAACCAGGATGTGTCACATGACCAGGATACAAGCCATTCATATCACAGCAATTTGGAGCGTATCCAGTTGTCACACTTGCCCTTGGGCACTTCACACCATCATGCTTGGGTGACAAACTGGATACACTCCAAATTGCTATGATATAAACAAAACATAGAGTACATTGCTGTGGAACACTCTTAAAGTATCAACAGAACATTCTGTGGAAGACACTAAACTTATGTGTTCCTGTGTGAATGTCTCCCAAAGTGTGCTCACAGCTAATCCAAGTTGAACTGATGGTGTTGGTGTTTCAGCACAAGCATACCACTGTTTGGTGCTGACTCAGCAGAGTCAACAAAATGGCCGTCTGGTTGTGCAAGAATAGTTTTACCAGGTTTAAGGCTGTAGCTATTGTGAACATGAATATCTTGTGACATGTGTACAATGAACACCTGCTCACACTCACCTCACAGCTTATGGTATGCAGTACACCACTATATACTGTATGTGCTACAGTGTACAGTGGTGTGTAGCTAGTCGTGAGCCTTGTATGATCAGAAGAGCCCTCTCAGTGCCTACTCTTCTGTGCACTACACTGTGCAGTCAATGTTGGACGTGCTGTCTGTCTAAGGTAGGGCAATGTGTGTCTCCTCACTTCAGCTGAAGACTTCAGAAGAAAGTTCTCTGATGACAAAGCTGTGCTAGAGCTGTTCCAGAAGGCACTGGATGAGCTGAAGCATGCAATGGAAGGTGTGTATGTATATGTGTGTACATGTAAGTGTGTATAGGAGAGGTGTACTTGTGTGCTTAACACTGTGTAGGGTGGAGTCCAAGTGCGTTTATTAGATATGTATTGTGTACAGGAGTGTTGTGGGTGTGGCTAGCAGTATTGTGCAGGAGGGGTAGTCTCATGTAGGCAGGCTGCCATTTTGTCAGGTCAGAGTGAACAGACAGTCTGGCTGTGCAAGATTGGTGATAATTGTGCTGGTGGTAGTTGTGTGGGCAGGTGTACTGTGTGCGTGTGTGCAGTATACGTATTATATGGTGTTTTGTGGGTATCCAGTATATGTGGGATGTATTGGTTATGCTTGAGTGTGGTGTTTGTTTGGGAGGGTGTGCTACCATATGAGTGAGTGGCTGGGTGAGGCCTGTGTGTGTGTGTGTGTGCGCGCGTGTGTGTGCGCGCGTGTGTGTGTGTGTGCGTGTGTGTGTGTGTGTGTGTGTGTGTGTGTGTGTGTGTGTGCGTGCTAATATATGCCTGCTGCTTGAGTGTGTGCACTTGTTGCCCTGTGTATTGTTTGATCTATTGCAGAAGTAGGGGGAGTTGATGAGTTGCGTCAAGAGCTGGGTCAGCAAAGAGAGGAGCTCTTGAGAGAGATGAAACACTTGGAGACTGAGTTGACATGTAAGACTCAGTTCTGTGTGTGCATAACGTTTCTTTTGTATGTGTGTGAATGCAAACTTACGCACTGTATACACAAGTATGTGAGTGCATTTGTGAGTGCTGTATCCCTCCTTCACCAATAGGCGTTGTAGAGAGACCGAAGTGCATTGAAGTGAAAGTGGAGGACCTTCAGAGAGGGCAGGACTCACAGAATATAACCATCCAAGATCTTCAGAGAGGGCAGGACTTGCAGAACACAACCATCCAAGACCTTCAGAGAGTGGACAGAATGGAGACACTAGAAAGAGGTACGTACATTGAGTGCTAGCTGAACAGTTGACTGAACTCTTAGTGGCCACCACTCAACATTTCCCTTCATTTATACTTACATATAATGAACTGGCAGCTGACAGTTTCCTGCTTGTAGTACGTATGTAATAGTTATGTCATGGCCGTGATGGCACTGGCTCGTTTGTACATGGCACAAGGGCATGAAGGGAAGGACTCAAGTGGAGAGCTGTCCAACGGACCAACAAAGAGTCAACCTTTACTTTATGTTGGCTTCTGTGATTAGGACAGGATACTGGGAGTTGGTCAAACTGACTTTTATGCTGAAGTTTAGGAAAATCTCATGTTTGTACTTCTAAGTGAGTATGCAGCCGCTATTTTCCCACCCCAATATTTCCAAGAGTCTTCAAAGGAATTTGTTGCAGTAGGATCGTTATACGTATAAATTATGTGTAGAAGTGGGCTCTTAGAAGTCCAATGCACACCCAAGTGTGCATTGGACTTGACATTACACACTTCATTCCTTTGATGTACTGCATGGCTACATCATGCAACAAGTGTAGTTGTGTTGTTCTCTGCTAACAGACGACTGTAGCTTAGTGTACTGTATTATAACTGTTACAGTAAGGCGCTGTAAACATAGCTAATCTTCTCTCTCTCTCTTTCTTTTTTTTATGTGCATGAATGAATGAATAACGATAATCAGGCACACATGCGCACTGCCTGTGGTACAATATTTACATGAACACACAGAGAAACAATAATATAATAACTCTCTCTCTTTCTCTCTCTCTCTCTCTCTCTCACAGACCCTCCCCTTGATGTGTCTCTAGTCGTCATACCTGGGAGCACACTCATCGAAGGCAGATGCATTGATGTCAATGTGGTTGTTGCAGCAGGGCAAAGCAGAGGAGAGGACCCCCAGCTGTCTGAAGTGAGTTTTTTTTATTATTATCTGCAGTGTTGGTGTGGCTGTAGTGTGCCACTGAAGTCCATTGACTGTGCAATTCACACTCTTGTACAAAGATGACATGTGTACACACCCACACTGCACACACCCCACACTGTACACATCCCACACTGTTCACACCCCACACTGTACACGCCCCACACTGTACACACCCCACACTGTACACGCCCCACACTGTACACATCCCACACTGTACACACCCCACACTGTACCCATCCCACACTGTACACATCCCACACTGCACACGCCCCACACTGTACACACCCCACACTGTACACGCCCCACACTGTACACACCCCACACTGTACACATCCCACATTGTACACACCCCACACTGTACACATCCCACACTGTTCACACCCCACACTGTACACGCCCCACACTGTACACACCCCACACTGTACACGCCCCACACTGTACACATCCCACACTGTACACACCCCACACTGTACCCATCCCACACTGTACACACCCCACACTGCACACGCCCCACACTGTACACACCCCACACTGTACACGCCCCACACTGTACACACACCCCACACTATACACATCCCACACTGTACACACCCCACACTGTACCCATCCCACACTGTACACATCCCACACTGCACACGCCCCACACTGTACACACCCCACACTGTACACGCCCCACACTGTACACGCCCCACACTGTACACATCCCACACTGTACACACCCCACACTGTACCCATCCCACACTGTACACACCCCACACTGCACACGCCCCACACTGTACACACCCCACACTGTACACGCCCCACACTGTACACACACCCCACACTATACACATCCCACACTGTACACACCCCACACTGTACCCATCCCACACTGTACACACCCCACACTGCACACGCCCCACACTGTACACACCCCACACTGTACACGCCCCACACTGTACACACACCCCACACTATACACATCCCACACTGTACACGCACCCCACACTATACACATCCCACACTGTACACGCCCCACACTGTACACGTCCCACACTGTACACGCCCCACACTGTACACACCCCACACTGTACCCATCCCACACTGTACACACCCCACACTGCACACGCCCCACACTGTACACACCCCACACTGTACCCATCCCACACTGTACACACCCCACACTGCACACGCCCCACACTGTACACACCCCACACTGTACACGCCCCACACTGTACACACACCCCACACTATACACATCCCACACTGTACACACCCCACACTGTACCCATCCCACACTGTACACACCCCACACTGCACACGCCCCACACTGTACACACCCCACACTGTACACGCCCCACACTGTACACACACCCCACACTATACACATCCCACACTGTACACGCACCCCACACTATACACATCCCACACTGTACACGCCCCACACTGTACACGTCCCACACTGTACACGCCCCACACTGTACACACCCCACACTGTACCCATCCCACACTGTACACACCCCACACTGCACACGCCCCACACTGTACACACCCCACACTGTACATGCCCCACACTGTACACACACCCCACACTATACACATCCCACACTGTACACACCCCACACTGTACCCATCCCACACTGTACACACCCCACACTGCACACGCCCCACACTGTACACACCCCACACTGTACACGCCCCACACTGTACACACACCCCACACTATACACATCCCACACTGTACACGCACCCCACACTATACACATCCCACACTGTACACGCCCCACACTGTACACACCCCACACTGTACACGCCCCACACTGTACACGCCCCACACTGTACACGCTCCACACAGTACATGCCCCACACTGTACACGCCCCACACTGTACACACCCCCACACCATACACGCCCCACACTGTACACACCCCACACTGTACACACCTCACACTGTACACGCCCCACACTGTACACGCCCCACACTGTACACACCCCACACTGTACACGCCCCACACTGTACACACCCCACACTACATGCCCCACACAGTACACACCCCACACTGTACACACCCCACACTGTACACACCCCACACTGTACACATCCCACACTGTACACACCCCACACTGTACACGCCCCACACTGTACACGCCCCACACTGTACACACCCCACACTGTACACACCCCACACTATACACACCCCACACTGTACACACCCCACACTGTACACGCTCCACACTGTACACTCCCCACACTACACACGCCCCACATGTTTGTGGTCAGGATATGTACATACGAATGTATTTATGTGTGTATGTGGTCAGGGTATCAACAGTGTAGGGAGATGAGACATGCTATCGTCTGGTCCAATAACACTGTCCTTTAACAGTGGATGAGTCAGATCCTATTGAGCCACTAGCATTGAGTCAGAAGGGACAGTGGCTATGTGTACTGTGTCACAATGTCTGATAGGTACATAACACAGCACTTATCCTAGCTACTCCACTGATTGACATGTTGTTAACTCAATGAGCCCAGCCAGAGTTAGTCTGACGTAGCCCAGACCCGCAATATAAAATGGCTGGAAGTGGGTCTGGGCTACGTCAGACTAAGCCAGAGTAGGAACACTTGTACATATGGATGTGTACCAGGTTGTCCTCTGCTGCCCTTACCTACAACAGAGAGCTTGCATGGTATGTCTCTCAGCCTCCTACTGATGTCCTACTACCTGTTGTCATAGCTGCAGGTAGAGGAGGGTCCTGTTCTCTCACAAGCTGACACGCCTACTGTACCACACCCTCAAGTGGATCTGCCTCCCAAGCCACACCCACAAGCCGACCCTGTTCAAGGTGTGATATATCAGACATCCATTTATTCAATGTTAGTGTTAGTAGCACTGTGTGTAGTGTGTAAGTGTATGTCCACACACACGTAGTCTGGTATGTATTTCTGTTCTCAAGCAGGCACACATTGCCAGTTGGTGACATGTATTAGAGAGGTGCTGAGTGGTCTTTAGCACAAGGTACCATGTGCCTTCCCTTCCACTGCAGTGTTCCTGAGGTCTAAGCCAAGCGAGGCAGACCTTCGCCGTCATGTGTGTTCTGTGGCCGGCCAAAAGTGGCGCTCCATATGCACGTACCTGGGCATACCCAATGCAAAGGTGGAGTCTCTGCTTGGGAGCAACCCACACAATGTTGAGGAAGTGTTCTTCCAAGCTCTATGCTACTGGCATGCTGGCAACACCTCGGAGGAAGTGACATGGAGCACCCTTCTGGAGGCAATGAAGGAGGCGGGGCTTAGGAACCACGTTAAAGACCTGCTGAAGAGTAGGCCAGTGGAAGTTGCCACAGTGAGTTGGTGTGGAAGAGGAGAAGTCTGTTGGTTGGGTGTGGGGTATGTACAGTGTGGGGAGTGTACAGTGTGGGGTGTGTACAGTGTGGGGTGTGTACAGTGTGGGGTGTGTACAGTGTGTGGTGTGTACAGTGTGAGATGTGTGCAGTGTGGGGTGTGTACAGTGTGGGGCGTATACAATGTGGGGTGTGTACAGTGTGAGATGTGTGCAGTGTGGGGCGTGTACAGTGTGGGGTGTGTACAGTGTGGGGTGTGTACAGTGTGAGATGTGTGCAGTGTGGGGTGTGTACAGTGTGGGGTGTGTACAGTGTGGGGTGTGTACAGTGTGGGGCGTGTGCAGTGTGGGGTGTGTACAGTGTGAGATGTGTGCAGTGTGGGGCGTGTACAGTGTGAGATGTGTACAGTGTGGGGTGTGTGCAGTGTGGGGTGTGTACAGTGTGGGGTGTGTACAGTGTGAGGTGTGTACAGTGTGGGGTGTGTTCTGTGTGGGGCATGTACAGTGTGGGGTGTGTACAGTGTGGGGTGTGTACAGTGTGGGACGTGTACAGTGTGGGATGTGTGCAGTGTGGGGTGTGTACAGTGTGAGATGTGTGCAGTGTGGGGTGTGTACAGTGTGGGGTGTGTACAGTGTGGGGTGTGTACAGTGTGGGGTGTGTACAGTGTGAGATGTGTGCAGTGTTGGGTGTGTACAGTGTGGGGTGTGTACAGTGTTGGGTATGTACAGTGTGGGGCGTGTACAAAGTGGGGCGTGTACAGTGTGGGGTGTGTACAGTGTGTGGTGTGTGCTGTGTGTGGTGTAGAAGAGACATAGGCTTCTCCTGGTCAGCTTACCTAGTCCTCTGGTCATGTCTGTGGTGCACAGTCAGGCACAGCATTACGAGTCTTGAATAGACACAAGATGGACCCTAAGTGTTCTTGATTGAAGTGTTAAACTAGGCACCCCTCAACTTTGTCATTTGGGCCAGAACGTCTCAAAGTGTGAACATGTTGTGTGTTGGGTGTGCTGCCATTTTAACCTCATAACTAGCTGGGTGTAGGGTGTGACTGTTGTACTGTGTAAGATCTCCCAGAAGAGTACTAACCCACTAGTACAGCAGAGGCTAGATCAATTGACATTAATCACTGGTCATTGCACCTACCAGCCTGCTACACTGGTATTAGTGTTTCACTGCAAGCAACTGGCCAGTCTTGTTGATTGTAGCCTCCCCTTGTCTGCTTCTGTTGCAACCACAAGTGTTTAACTTGTGGTAGATATAGAAGCAGTCAGTCATCCATCATCAACCATCAGTATGCCCACACTGATGAGCCTCATGGGCAAAATGGCTGTCTGTGGTGGATGACTGAAGGGGTGGTGTTCACTGGTTTCCATCAGTAGGGCTTCAGTGCCCATTGCCTTCAGACACTAATATTGGTGTAGCCGACCGTTTGGACTACCCAGTGATTGATGGCTATCATTCTATTGTAATTCTTGTCAGTAAAAATGTGTCACAGAAACTGATTCTGTTCTAGTGTACTAACTATGCATCCTGTCTACTTCCATCACCCCTACCCCTCCCCTCTCCCTGTAGGTGGAGGTGTGTCCTGTCCTCCCAGAGCCACTCCAACATGCAAGGAGACTTGCCTACAGCAGGTACCAGCGGCTGCCCCTCACAGAAGGGCCACGTGAGCTACAGTTTACAAAAGTAGCTGTACTGCAGAATGACCCTCAACCGAGAAAGAAGGGAGACGTAGATCAGTTCCTGAAGAGATTCCGTGACTGCAGCGAACGACTGTCAGAGGGAGCGACTGAGCAAATGACTGTCAATCGTTTTCTTCACAAGGGTCCCCAGCAAACCAGAATACTTTACGGGCAGCCCGGCACAGGTAAAACCACTTTCCTCAAACACCTTTGTCTGAAAGTGGCCAACAATGAACCAAGCGACTTCTCCCTTGTCCTGTTCTTCCCTCTGCGTGGCAAGGCTGTATCACAAGCACTGAAAGACGACAGTGATGCCAACTTGGAACAACTTCTGCAATATTACATCAGAGGAGATATATGCTCTGCCTCAACCAAAGCACTATTGAAGAGTGAAGGAGAAAATGTGCTCCTAATATTTGATGGGGCGGACGAAGCACGTGGCCTGATTGCCAGCCCCGAAGGATCCCTCCTAGGAGCACTCCTGGAAGGCCGACTGCTCCCCCAAGCACACTTCATAGTGTCCACTCGTCCCGGTGGTTGTCCCCTACTACAAGAGCACAAAACTGTCTTCTATGAGATCCTCGGATTTGATGAGGCAGCAGTGGAATCATACGTGAAGGACTTCTTCAAGAGTGAGCCAGGCAAAGGGGAGGCCATGATTTCTGATTTAAGGGCCCGTCCAGACCTCATGGGAGGTGCTTATGTACCAATGAACTTGACGATCTTCTGTTCCATCTACAATCACGATATTGCAGGCAGGTCAGCGTTCCCTGCAACAATGACAGAGTGCTATAAATCCTCTGTTGCAATGACCATCACTCGAGAGAAACAGAAAGTGAAGAAAGCATCTCGAATTGACCCATCTCTCACCGATCTCCCACCCGATGTTGAGCAACTGTTGTCATACCTCGGTATCCTCGCTTTCAAAGGTCTGACCCAGGAACCACCTGACTATATCTTCCAAGAAGATGAAGTGCGTCATGTCTTCCATGCCACAGTCAAACGTGATGAGATCCTGGAGGATTCGTTCTTTGTAGGCCTCCTTCACTTGCACCCCAACCAGGATGGCTCTTCAAGTACGCTCAACTTCAGCCACACCACAAAGCAGGAGTACTTCGCTGCCTATCATCTCTCCCGGTTGCCCAAGGCAGAACAAGCTGCCTTCTGGAGGAAGCACCGCCACAATCCCAAGTTTGCGGTGGTTCTGAAATTCTTTGCTGGCCTAACGCAGCTCAATTCAGCACAAGTCAACGAGGCCATCTTTGCCACCAGTGGTGACCTGCCATCAAAATGTAACACTGACGATTCTTATCTTTTGTATGTATTTCACACTTTGTTTGAGTCTCAGAATGAGTCTCTCACCCAGAGCATTGTCACTCAGTTGAACAGTTGTCTCACCTTTGGTTTGCACCTCATTCCTTTTGACATCATGGTACTTTGCTACTGCCTCACCAAGTGCAAGCACCTGACTGAACTACACGTACCAGGATCCTTATCCCCCACCAGTTTCCATCATATATGCTCAGTTGTGAGCTCCAATCCTCTTTTGCAGTCACTGACACTTTTTGTGAAGCAGTTCTCCACTGAAGGTGAGAATGGACCACATTAACTGTTGGTGTCATCCTTATTGTAAGGAGGTTGTGCATGTGTCACCTCATCAGTGTCTCTTTTAATGAATTATAAATTATGTACAAGTGACTCATGTACTTATTGTATGCAATGCTATGCATTATTTAGTACATAAATAGTCTCTGTTGCTTGTGTAGTCATACAGTATGTATCCGTTGCTCCACGGTGTCCGTTGCCCATGGCAACAAATGCTATACTGGTTAGGACATGGGCATTCAGTCATTATGACAAGTGCCCTAGTGTGAGTGTATTTTATATGCCATGACACCCTGGTGCCCATGTCTTAACCACTAATTAATTCCCCCTGTATCCCTTTGTGTAGCTGCCAGATGTGTCTTTTGTTCCTCCATTCTCCCTTGCTCCTCTTCCCCTATTCACATAGATGGCAGGACATTGTGTGAGGCTGCTGGGTCACTGAAGAAGTTGAAGCTGGAAGTGCAGAGAAGCTGCACTTCAGCGGCACTGGCTGAGGTCTTTGACCACAGGCCACTGGAGGAGTTGGATCTCACCCTCTCCAGATTTGTTAAAGTAAGTAGTGCGTGTTCACCTAATAAGTAGGTAGTTATGTGGTGTGGACTCTGAAGGAGCAGTTTACATGAATCCACTGTGTGGCTTCCTCCTATTTATATATGCTGCTACTTTCTACACTTGAGTTGTTTGAGTGCATAACATGTGCCATTTTACTCCCACTCTGAGGTGAAATGTGTGAATGAGTTTGAGATGCATCACATTACATCTTGGACATTTTTACAGATGCAGGGTGACAGCAGTATACTGGAGAAAATGGCTGCTCACTGCCGGCTGAAGGGACTTGAGCTGTGGAGTGGCAGCCCACTACTCCCTATACTGAATGGAGTCAAGGACAACCGTTCAATAACCCATCTTGATGTTTGTGGTGAGCCTATCACTACATGCCTGCAATTATACTATACCATGTAGGGTATGTACATGTATGGGTTGGGCCATTGGTAACAACTGAAATTGTGTTGATTGAGCAAAGTTTGAAGTCTCCCTTGCATGCAGTTGTTGTTGTGTAGCTGAGGGTGGGTGGTGGGTGACTGTAATGAGGGAGTGTGGGTGTGGGTGTTGGACGTCAGTGCTCACATCTCACCACAGTACAGAAGTGGAGAGCAATCCTGTGAATGTCTTGTTGGTCATAACTGCTTTGTTGTTTGCCTGCCACCTCCCTCTCTCTTGTTGCTGCTTATGTGTTTACTTGTCCTGATACTAACTTGCCTTCATGACTGCTAGAAATGGATTTGTTAAACCAGCAGAACAAGTCATGCTAGTAATTGGAGACACTGCCTCTCCCCTTGCCACCCTTACACACCCACATGTTATGGCTGTGTACATAATCAGTGCATGTCTGCTGTGTTGATTGTGCAACACTAAACACTTAATTTGGAATAAAACAATAACATTAGTGACCAATGATTGTTGTGTTGTTACTGCCTTCGATATATATGGTATTCAGCAATCAGCTACCTTGGTCATCTAGTGATTGGACCCTCAATGTCAACCACATTCGGTTGTGTCAATCAATGCTGTGTTCTTCTACCTTAGATTTGTTAGTTGGTGTACTGCCACCTTCAGCTGTGGCCATTTGTGTTCAGAACATGTCGCAGTTGAAGACACTTGTCATTGCTGGGGTGGACCCTGTTCCAGTGTTCCAAGCAACAGCATGCCGAGTCTCACCTCTTCAAAGTGTGGATGTGCGGTCCCCACCATGGGTATGTACAGTGTACATCTATTCATATGCTGCATCATTGCTAGTTGCTTAACTATTTGACACACACACACATGGAGACGTGGTACAGTAATCACTGTACTACATCTCCATGTGTGTGTCAAATAGGTCATCCCAATAGCTTTGTCCTTCAATCTTGTGCTTGCCTGTGTTCCAGACCACCAGCACCCCCACGTGGTGTTGGTACATTACTACAGTACGTATGTGTCTTTGTCATTGTGTGTTGTCAGTGCACATGTTGTGTGTAGTGTTTGTGCTTGTTTTCTGTTGGTACACTGCAGTATGTGTGTCTATTGTCATTGTGTGTCACCAGTGTCACCAGCAACCTCTTTTGTCATTGTGTGCACCAGTGAGTGCATGACTTTAGTGGTCTCAGTAGATGTCTGTTCACAATGGTGTTGTGAGTGGCCATTTTATCAGTCGGTAGTTGTAGGTAGGTCGAATGATGTTTCATGTGAAGAGCTGTCATGTCCGATACTGCAGCACTGCTATTGCGTGTCCCACCCCCTAAAGACCACCTTTAAAGCACCCCATAAGAGACACCACAATGTGTGGTCTGTTCGCAGATTCTCTCCCTAAAGTGGTCCCCCTAAAGAGGACCCCCCCAGGCCACGATCCCCTTAGTCTACTCCTTGGACCAAAATAGCAGCCTACTTGCTTCCTCTGCACTGATCAAGGTCCCACTCCCAATTGGCAACATCCATTTCATATGGCACTTTGTCCCACTTGTTCACATTAGTGGGAGCTGGCTGCATGTGGTTGCCAGCCTCAAGCTCCATTCACTGTATCCTCGTGCACACATTGACTGACTACAACACTGCTCTGTGTGAGCAGAAAAAACAGTCAGGAGTGATGACACAGTGCTAGAGTGTAGGGGACAAGACTGTGTGTCACAGTTGGTGATGCCAACATGATTATGTAAATGTGTATGCTGGTGATGCAATATTATAAGACTGTAATTTGTCACCCTTCCTTTGTGGTTGCATATATACATTGACTGTGCCCATTGATTGTTGTCATCACATGTGTGTGTAGATGTGGACTTAGCCCACAGTAGGTGCATGTACCCCACCCATCTCATGTGCCTGTTGGACGGCCATTTTGTGTCCATCAGCAACCTACCCCTGAAGCCATACCAATAGTGCAGTGTCTGTTGTTCTTGTAAGGTGTCACCTCAGTACCCCTGTGTTGTGTTTTGTACCTACAGAGGAGGTTGAGTGAAGAGTACTGTGCACAGCTGGAGGAGGCAGCCAGTTGTGCTCAAGTAGTCAAGGTGAGGGTGAAGATGGAGGACTCGCTGGAATCATACAGTGATAGTGCCAGAGCTAGCAGAGCCCTGGCTGCTGGGTTCAGTAGAAACTCAGTACTCAGAGAAGTGATACTGATCGGAGTACCAGAAGAGTTAGTGGAGTCAGTGAGAGGAACTCTGTGTGCAAATGCTGCAATAAGTGTCAATGTGTGGTAGGTCCACCTTTGTTTATAACGGTATGAATTCTGTGTTTGATCTCAGACTCAATTCTAGTCAATGTTTCATTTGTTTCATTATCACATTTTTATATAATTATTGTACTTATATGCGTAGCAGTTTGAGTCCTCTCATTATCCAGTGAGGCATGTATTCGCAGTCACCACATCGTATTATTGGGGGCTCGCTTCGCCCCCTGTACACATCGGTAGGTAGCTGGACTCAATGCTCTGGGCGGGGCTTATTTTGTCTGTCTAGATCTGTTTGTCCACGCCGTAACTATCCTATTTGTGCAGTGTCCACTTTCCCTGTACTGTATGCAGCCGAATGTTATACCAGTACGCATCCGTTATACAAGCCCTGCTGTTGTGCTATATCAGACATGAGCTCGAGTTTATACACAAGACACACACTGTATTGTACAGCGCAAAAGGCCAAACTGCACAGCAGGTACAGCTTCGGCTAGCTAAGACCAGGCAAGGCCAGAGAGTGCGGCAGGCAGGCAGAAACTGAAGTGCAGACACAGGTTCGGCTGGCTACACAAGGACTATAAGTGGGGAAGGCGCGAAGTGCATGGGCTGTCATTTGATGGTTCTCTTGCTCGGTGTCGCTGAAGTTGCATCAGTCCAGTAGAGCTTCGCATACTTATGCTTCCGCTGGACGGCGCGCCTGTCAGGATCGTGAGTGAGGATGCACTGGACCACTTGGCTCTACAAGGACTGCGTGGGTCGGGTTAGAAGTGTATATACTGCAGCTTTAATTGCTACCATTCAGCTACCTTCTCTTACTCAGCCTTAATTGCTCTCTATACATGTAGCCACGTTACCTTTGCATCTGCCTATTCCTTGTGTATATTGTGCACTTGCAGTTATGCAGTCTGACATTGCATGGCACACCTTAATGCTATAATCAAGCTGTCTCAGTCATTACTTAATTACCAACATGTCCCTGCATGCATATATACTCCCGCTCACCCCCACAATGTTTTACATATTCGTCTAGTATAGCTTTTCTTGCACAAAACAGTCAATGTATTGAAGCATATATGCACGTGCACATGCAGTGACAAATCAACACACAATGTTTGTACACCCTGCATGTTGTTCTATCATTGAGAATTGCCATTCAGCACTATAATAGTTACATAGACCATGCATGCAGTGCATGCACCATCCTATCCTTATATACAGGTACATGCATCATACAGCCATGCAGTGCACACAGGACAGATCAGTTAACTCAATCTATAATTCACGACATGTATGAACAGTATACAGTACGTGTTGACATATATACACATATAATATGAAAGAGTATTGTTAGTGTATGTGATGTATAAAGTCTGCCCATGCACAAGTATCCTATACTCCTCCTGTGGTGTGTGTCCAGTGAGAGTGTGTTTAGCTGCTCAGACCATCCAACTGCTCCTGAATGGACTCCAGCTGTGTACAAAGGAGAGATATACATGGAAGAAAACATTCATTCTGAACACATCCTACAAGTGTGGTGCACTACAATTAGGGACTGCACTATGAAGGGGGATGAGTAGGCCAATCAATATCAAATCACTTTACCTCCAAGTCCAGAAAGCATGCACACACACACACATGCAAACACACACAAACATGCATACACACACACACACACACACACACACACACACACACACACACACACACACACACACACACACACACACACACACACACACACACACACACGAGTGCACTAATTATCACCCCACATGGCCATCTGGCCTGCTAGACCACCCAATGGCCATCTGGCCTGCTAGACCATCCCACCATGACTGTCTGGCCTGATAGGCCATCCCACCATGACTGTCTGGCCTGATAGGCCATCCCACCATGACTGTCTGGCCTGATAGACCACTCTATGTAAGCAAATGGTCCATACCGTATAGTGCAAAAGTTTCGCGAATTTCGCGGATAGATCACGATTCGCGAAAATATTCCCCGCGAATATTTTGTATCTACCCTATGCTTATACATTATAGACGGATGATGGCATAGCTATTTGCCTGTAACTATACACCGCAGCAAACTAGCCTAGCTGTGCATGCTAAGAAGGCACAGTGCCTCGTGCCCCTGATCTCATCGCCGAGTGCTACAGCTGCCGCCCTAAGGTTTCAGCTGTTACGGGTGAGGCTGTGATCGATGTCTCTGTAGCGACGGTATGGCTACTTCACGCGCCCTGGTTCAGTGCTACCGAAGCCAGACAGATCGCTTTAAACAGTAATAGCAGGCGTACACCATCGTAGCTGCCAATGAAGCGGTGAAAAAAGTCATCGGTACCGACGCGGGCGAATAAGATAGCTACTGCTTGCAGTTCACGACGCGAAGCGTACGATGACTTTACCCCGAAGGAAAAGGCTCGTGTAGTGGGAAAATGGCAGCAGAGCAAGGTGTAACAGCACCTGTACGATTCATTTCCAAAGCCTTCCCTGACCGTCTTCTCAAGGAAAGCAGCGTGCGAACTTGGAAGTCGAACGAGGTGGAATTGGCGAAGAATAAGAAAGCAGATGAAGAGATGGCTGTGAAGAAGTAAGTAGACAAGAAAAGAGGTCGTCTTGTGTTTTTTGGGAGTGAGCTGGATAAGTGTGCTAGTCAATTCGAGATCATACGTATGACCCAAGTGCGCTTCATCGTCGTTGCTTTCATTCTATAGGGGCGTGGCTTACCTGCATCTCTCACGAAATGCGAAAAGTTTCACGCGAAAATTACAGTTTGAGCCAAAACTTGAAGATTCGCGAAAATATTCTCCCGCGAAAATTTTGCGTTATTCACTGAAGTGTCGGCTAATAGCAGACAATAGTACGTACATTGCATTATAGGCCAACTGTCACCTCTCCTGTCTTTATACCACTGACACTCAAACTGAGAGTTGGGTAGCTTCATCTTGGACTGGCTGGCTTGGGCCATGGACAGGTACAGTCTCTAGTTGATGCCATCCAGCTGTGTTGGGAAGAAGGTTCTCCCTCTTAGTCTCTCTACCACTGCACGACTCTGGCTAGCCCAAGACTGAGAGAAGAGGGAGGCCTGCATTGGGGATGGAGAAGGAGGGGATTGGAGAGGAGAGAGGGGTAGAGATGTAGGGTGATAGAAAGGAGGGAGAGAGAGAGGACCACATGCACTCACACCTGCACACACACACCTTACCTTATCTTGATGGAGTCCAAGTGTCTGGAGCTGCTCTGAAAGGACCTCAGGCTTTGCCAAGTGGTAAGCTGACTGCAAGAGGGAACAGGGACACACAGGTACAGACAGACAAACCCAAGTCCATATACAAGACCATGATATACTAACACACAGACACATATGCACATACACAAACGTAAACTACTCCAGGAGCCGTATAATGACATGGAGAAAGCTCCACACAGTACAACACTAGGAGGAGGCGTGGCTAGCTAGTCATGTGACTATAGCATGTGACCATGACATCACTGCACCAGGAATGTGGGCTCACTTTGACAGACCCTACAAGTGGACGTCATGTAGTGTCTTGGTGTTGTGTGCTGTCAAATCAGGAGATGTCAGGGTACATGGCTGCTACACTGGTCACAGTCCCAATTCACATTCCTACAAGTCCCTGAGCCCACCTGCCATGCATCCAGTAGTTGTGGTGCAGACAAAGCTCATGTCAGCACACACTCGTCACAGCTCCGCCCTTCAACATTCACTGGACAGCTGCACTGACTGCACTTCTGGTGTCACACACCTCACCCTCAGCCACACACACACAGGCTACAGGGAGAGAGGGAGGGGGAGGGGTGTGCATGTTGCTGGAGCATACAGCAGGCTCTCCCGAGTGAGAGGAACTAGTAGTGGGAGGGATACATGATACATCTATAGCATCTACATGTTTACATCACTTTCAGTGAGCTTGTGCCACTTGCACCGTACTGATAAGGTGGAGCTCTACACATGGTGTGATGCAGGGCATGGAGTGGGCAAGGAGAGACAGGCAAAACGGCTATACCAAGCACCAGAGGTGACTACAAACCAGTTTGAGCAGTGGCCATTTTGGTGAATGCACACATGTACCACTTCTACTACACAAGTTTGATGGAAATGTGGTTAACATTAGTAGGCAATGTGCTCCTGTTAAAAATATGGTGTGACCGTCACACCAATTAGTGTTCACACCAAGGGTGTGATCAGCCACACCATTACTGTAGGGTGACATTCACACTACACCAGAATCCACACTGTTGCTCACAGTCATCATTCTGATAGATGAAGAAAAGTATTTCACACACCCAAAGACAAGACTTTACTATGAACCGTACAAGATTACAGTGTACGTATAAGTACATAGCTACCCTGGACACAGCTTAGCCTGATGGTATGTTATGACTGTACTGTGGGAGGACCTCCTCAAACTATAAGCATACTCTGCACTGTGAAATAGTTTGCGTCACCAACAACAATCCTACCAGGTGATATGCTGTGTACTATGTATACTCAAATCCTCAAAGTAGTGTGCAGTGAAATGTACCAGGGCACAGTGGCTTTCATTAGACTAAGTTAAGGTTACCTGAAGCCGATGTATTACCTTCCTTGGCCCTCATGATAGCACGGCAAAGTCATCCCAATCCTGCCACTTTGGGGGTGGAGTTGCCATGGCCCACATGATGAGTGGCCGACTGGGCCAGGTACTGCTACATGCCACAATAGTCAAAGCACTTGCAGCTCGTAGCAGTGTGGTACCTACACGTACACTCACACCCAAACACCCATGCACAACAATACACACACAGCATGTATACACACAACATGTACACACATCAGTACAGCTACACATACATACAACATAGATACAATACTCCTAGTTGAAAGATCATTTGTTACTCAGTCACATTCTGTCACTCAGTGGACATCTGTTGAAATACAGATGGCTCCATACAAGAGTGTAGTGAACACACTGCAGTGCTCAAGAGAACATGTATGTGTGTGTATGCTCTTAAGGACATGTCCACACATTACATTGTACGTATGAATGCAGTGTTGGAAGTGATATGTACCCAGCCAGTCCCACATGTAGTGAGAGTCACTGCAAGCATTCACAATCCACTCACACCCACACACTATACTTTGAAGTTGGTGTGTTCTCCAGTTGGCATGGTAACCTCCTGATGGATTACAGAGAGCACCTTTGCCATGTTTGAGAGTGCTCCAAACAAAGTGGAGTCGACACACCTGCAGAGGATGAAAAATCTGATGGTAGGGATTGGTGTAGGTGGGGAGATTCACAAGTTGGTGTAGCCACATGTGTGGGTATGTGTTAGTGAGCTTCACCTTAAATCATGAGAGCCAGCAACCCCCCCCCCCCCACCCCACCCACACACCTAATTGTTGTTCTCCCTCACAGGGAGAGGAGATGCACATGCATGGATGTAGTGGACCAATAACATGCATGCACATGGGCTTGAATACCCTGAGTAGGCCACACACACACACACACACACGTCTAAATCTGGGGGAGGGGTGGAGATGAGAACAGAGGGAGGAAGGAATGGAGGGAGGCGAGGGAGGGAAGGGAAGGCTAAAAGCGTGGTAGTGTTTGTGTCAGTTGTTATAGGGTGTGCATGCAAGTATGTACAGGCACACAGCACATTTGATGTTCATTCATGAGAGCCAACAAAAACCTCCCCCCCCCCCCCCACTCCACACACACCTAGCTGTTGCTCTCCCTCACACAAGGAAAAGGAGATGCACACATCTAGCCTGGAATGTGTCTGGAATGTGGTCCAGTGATATTGGTATGGTACTAGAACCACTGACAATATATCACATTACATAGCATCATTACTAGAATGTGAGGTGATGGAAGGGAATGCAGCCAGATATCTGCCAGAGCTACAGGAGGAAACTCAGAAGCCATGTAACATATACTCCCCACACCACACATACGTAACAGCTAGGTCCTACAATGAACTGGCAAACAGCAGCAAACTTGTACTGCTGCTCCTAGCTACTGGGAGGACAGAGGAAACATTTTGGAATATGTTGCTTCTGAAGGACACAGCACACAGTCAATAGCCCTGAAGTAGGGGGTTGGGGCTGAGGGCTGGGATGTGCGGAGGAGTTTGGATATGCAGTCACTATGGATCTGAGGTGGATCGTCCTGGCATGGTACCCATGGTCTCACCTCAGTTGTTGGTGGAGTGAGAGCAAGCATCCATGCCATGCAGCTGTGAGAGGGCCAGCGGCACAGGCTGACAAGTATGCACATCTGGACACAAGTTACCACTTTGTGCCATTTGTGGCAGAAACATTAGGAGTGTTGGGGGAGGGAGTAAAAGACTTCACGCGGGTGCTTGCGAGATGCATCTACAAAGCCGCTGGGGAGCCCTGCAGCTGGCAATTTCTTTTAGAGAGACTTTCAACTGCAACTCAAAGAGGAAATGTAGCAGTAGTCCTCGGACATATCCACACATCACATTACATATATATAATATATGCAGTGTTGAAAGTGCCATGTACCTGGCCATTCCTACTGAGAGTCAGTTTACACATTCACACTCCACTCACACCCACATGGCATTGCATATTTTACTTTGAAGTTGGTGTATACACGTGCTCTCTAGTTGGCATGGTAACTTCCTGATGGATTACAGAGAGCACCTTTGCCATATTTGAGAGTGCTCCAAACAAAGCGAAGTGAACACACCTGCAGAGGATAGAAAGTCATATGAGGATATCGATAGATGGTAGAGATTAGTGTAGGTGGGGAGAGTCGCAGGTAGGTGTTCATGTGTGTGCATGCAAGTGTTAGTGAGCATCATCTTCATTCATGAGAGCCAGCAAAACCTCCCCCCCCCCCCCCCCCCACTCTACACGCACCTAGCTGTTGTTCTCCCTCACACAAGGGAGAGAGATGCACACATCTAACCTGGAACATGTGGTCCAGTGATATTGGTATGGTAGTGGAACCACTGACAATATATCACAATACATCAGATGTCGGCATTACTAGAATGTGAGGTGATGGAGGGAATGCAGCCAGCTATATCTGTCACAGCTACAGGGGTAAACCAGAAGCCATGTAACATATACTCCCCACACATACGTAACAGCTAGGTCCTACAATGAACTGCATGGCAAACAGCACACTTGTGCTGACATCCCTAGCTACTGGGAGGAAAGCAGCACATAATTGCAATACATTCCTAAGGAGACAGCATATCATCCCTGTAGTTGGGGGCTGAGGTGTGGGGAGGGGAGGGGATAGTGCAAAGGTATTGAAGGGAAGAGAAAGAGTGCTGATATGAGTGAGAGGACACACACACACACACACACACACACACACACACACACACACACACACACACACACACACACACACACACACACACACACACACACACACACACACACACACAGGGACAGGAAGAGCAGTGCAGAGGTGAAGGGAGAAGAAAGAGGCAATCACTGCATTTCAAACACTTATTCCTCTTGGCAGAGCAGAATGACAAAAGAAGCTGCACACATTTACTCTAGAGCAATCAGTGGTGTGCCAACAACTGATGAGTGGCAGTAGGTCACACTACTACTACAAACCTCTCATACTATAATGCACTACAAACTCTTCTATTGCAGCCACTCCACATGCAGTGTCATGCTGTTGAGCTCAGCTGTGAGAGATGACACCACATGTACCTCTCCGGGCCCTCTACCTAC
Source organism: Ianthella basta (assembly GCA_964019415.1). Classification (NCBI taxonomy): domain Eukaryota; kingdom Metazoa; phylum Porifera; class Demospongiae; order Verongiida; family Ianthellidae; genus Ianthella; species Ianthella basta. Next base: position 2,621,039 of record OZ025884.1, read on the forward strand.
CAATATGCACAGAGCACCACACACACTCACTGCAGTAGAGGTAGGTGGGTGAGGGACACCTCCATGCAGGGGGAGAGCTGGAACCTGGGAGAGCTCCAGACCCTGCAGCAGAGAGAGGGGCAGGAAGGGAGGGCACGGTGGAGGGCACCACATGGTCAGTAAGGACACTGATGCAGCCATCTGCTACTACTAAATCATTCCCCTCCACAGCTTGTCACAGCAGTCCAGTCCATCATTCCACTCTGCTGATTACACACAACTCCTATGTCAATCATTTCAATATCAATAATTTTCAAGTGCCTCACACTAGGGCAACTGCCCCATGCAGCACTAAAAGCACAGTGTCACTCATTATGAAAGGGAAGACAACAGATGACAGTCATAGTATATAGTTATATAATTATGTCAGGTAACGTATAAAAGCAGGGGCTTGATCATGAACTTGTGGTTCCAGCTATCCTAACCTCTTCCTCCACATCTCCTCTACTGATTACACACAACTCCTGTGTAGCTATACCAAAGTATTAGTCCCATATGCATACAGTATCACAGCACAGACTAGGACATGCAGAGAGAAGGAGGACTCTGTGCACTGTTCTGTGGACTACTACAAACAAAGAGGATAGGGGTCGATGAAACTACTCACGTGATCCTTCAGCGGCTGTCAAAGATCCATGCTCCATCAACAAGAACAGGAACTCACGCGACTGAGTACTAGTAGCGCGTGTCGAGTCGAGCACGTAGCTAAGCGTGCGTACGTGGTGGCTGTCTGCATCTGAGCCATCGTGGGGAACTCCCATCCTGTAAAAGATTGCATTCCTGGGGGAACGGACATCCTGTTTCGATCACCGGGCCCTCCCTTTACCAGCCTGATCTGACCGCAGACCCCGGAGAAGTTGCCGAGCGTCAGTTTCTAGAAATCCTCTCTTTCCCGAGCCGGCTCTCAGGAGAACGTACACCAATATCATCAGCGTCATGGAGGGAAGAAAGCGTCCGGCTACGAGAGACAAGTAAGTGCTAGCGCTGTGACGAATTCTGAGGTAAGGTAAACCGGGGTAATTTCGTCACTAGGATAATTCCGTCACTAGGGTTTTGTCTCGACTCTTGTTCCTTGGCTGTGGGCTTTAAGGTCACCACAACACCGCTGTTTTACAGCCAATCCACTACACTGTCTAAACCTAAACGAATGTGAGCGCGCTCCTTCTCGATAAGCAGTGGTAGACTCACATGACGGAATTACCCCGCTCTGAAATAGTGACGGAATTACCCCGGTTTACCTTATTGTCGATCTTGCCACTTTCCGGTTAGCTAGCTACGTCATGATGGTTGCATGTATGGGAGAGAATTCTACTGTTCATGTGAATTGGGTAGACTTGTAGCTATCACGGTATGGAGGGGTTGGTCAGCATTTACGGCGTCCTTAACTTTGACGGAACAGGGACGGTTTTCTTCCTTCAGTGACGTGCGTGTATACGTACGTCCACGTCCGTCTGTAGGTACACCAGTCACTGTGTGTGTCATTGAACAAAGCGCTGGTGTCCCTTTAACAGTCTAAGTAGAATGAGCTGTCAATTGCCTCAACATCAGAGCCAATCCTACTCCAGACCAGTGTGTCATGTTGAGGTTCACTTTGTCTGCCATTGGCTTGGCCACAATCTGTGGCAAATGACCTCTGTACACATGACCTAGAACATGTAGCTACACACAATTGAGAACATGTACAGGTGACCTGTTACTCAAGGAGTAGTGAAATAGCTAGATGCCACGCCTATATCGCATGTGGGACATGGCTGTTTTGTTTACTTAAGGAAGTGTGACACCTGAAAGGTGTGAATTCCTGTGTTGCCATGGCTACGCAAGCGTTGTCATGTGACATTCGCGTGATTTGACAAAAGGTCAAGAGGAAATGGCCTTAAAATGTAGTGTTTAGCTGCTACGTACGTTCTTGAAGGTGGGAGGAAGCCAAAAACGCAGAGGTTTGATCAAATTGTTCAAGCGGAACTGTCGAATCACGGGAAGCACACAACGATTGTCAGCCATTTTCCGAAAATGTCACGAGAATACCACGTGACATCACATGCTAATAGGCTTTTACCTTGTACTTTCAGAAAAACGATGTGTCGCTGTCGATGAGAAGGCTTCTTGCCGAACTGAACAATGAAATGGTTAGTCAAGTAAATTCTCTAGCTTTTGCATGAGGCATAATGCTGTGCATCCTTCCTATCTAGAGTTATGTGACCCGACATTTTGAACACCAACAAGTTGTGATAGTTTTCTTGCTATAAGTTGTCAGCGGATTGCTTTAACAACTTATGCCACATGCAAAAGTTAGATATTACGAATGCGCATCCAATCATACCTTTCTCCAGCGGCTGTGACTTTTCCTCAATAGCGGCATTGGCATTTACTGCTGTTTCAGTGGCTTTGCAATTGTCGGTATTCCTCGATGTACAAAAGTATTATTAACAGCGCTTATTCACAGTGTTACAGAGCGGTCCCTTGGCTTTCGTTCAGTGCTTCTTCCGCTCAGATCCAGCAAAGCTGCAAGGAGAAATTAGCCAAAATACTTAGGTCAAAATTGGCTGCGCATTGTTTACATAGCCATGTCCCACATGCAATATCATCAATCAATCAATTCATTATTAGAGTGCACCATGCCAATAAACACTAGGACACATCATGGTCCAATGTAGCACTGCACACATGCACCATGGGAGATGCAGAGATACAGAGATACAGAGTACGATGTAAAGAAAAGCAGGTCAATGTTAATAAGGAGTGTGACAGATTGCTTGATAGCATGTATAATATAGGCATTCATTAGTAAATATACAATTAGCCGACAATATCATCCCTAAAGCTATGTACATGTACTCATGTATGCAGTATAGTCCTCGAACCATTTCTGTGATCACTGTACTGAGTGGACCACTAGTCTTGTGTAGCCAAAAAACTTTCCTCTGTTTCCGCTATTGCACAATAAGGAGGAAAGGATCTCCTCCTTGACTGATAACGTCCGAATATTCAAACTGAGAGGAGAGCGATCTGGGCTACTTGAGTCTAGTGGTCCACCTGCACACGAGTCACTCACACTTGTAATGAAATGTCCTTTCTTTACTTTGTTAGTTACTCTTTACTTAGCTACTGCTACTTTAACTAGTCTTTGTTCTTTCTTAACTTTCTCACATAGCAATGTTCACACATCAATTGAAGGACACTCTAACAAAATTTGTAAGAAGGAAGAATATCCAGCCAAGGATGAGTCACATGCTATCTACCCACACCCACAAGATGACCATGAACCACAGCCACTGGCTCAGCATCCGTTAGAGCCTCATTCAGATGTCTCTCACGGTAAATTGAAATACACTTACTCACATGCCTTCACTGTGCACGCTGTAGTGGAAGATAACTTTAGACAACATGCATCATTTCACTCATGCAAGCATATCTGGAAGCCAGTCACTGTATGGGTGTGAAGACTTCCTTGTCCGTGTAGAGAGGGCTATTACTCAGCTCCACTTGTGGCTACTTTAGGTATCGAAGTGTGTGGACTTTGCTGACCCTGCTTGTTGCATTTAGTGTGTGTTATGACACAAAGCTGACATGAAACATGGACAGAGCATATAGTGAATCCCTTCCCCTCTCAACTCCTAACTTCCCTCCCCCTCACCCCCACACCCCTCACCCACTCCGTCCCACACTTCCTCTTCCCCTCCCCCCATTCCCCCCACCCAAAATTGAATAAGGTTTTAATTGTTTACTGCTAATTTATTAAATGATTTCTATCTATAGAAATAATGATGTAGTTCATTTACTTTTGTTCCAGTGTCTGCACAGTATACGTATATATGCTGTTACAATGGCTAGACTAAGTCTGTATAATGTTGTATGTGTATTAGCTGTCCATGCATTTTATGTGTTGTTCTCCTTCACTAGGTCCAGCTCCAATGTCTGAGTGGAACAAGAGTGCTTTGGTGAAATTGCAAGGGAAGCTGAAGGAACACATCTTAATGACAGATCTCCGTGACATGTTGCAGAAACCAGCCGGCGGCTTTATGAGTGCTATGGAGGCACGCAGTGTGACTGACCTGTCAGGGGAGATGAACCAAATTGGTCAAATCATTACGATCCTGCTTGGAAAGGGTGACAGAGAGTTTTCCATATTTACAGAGATGCTACGACGCAGCAACTACGAGGCATGGGCAAATGAGCTGGAATCAGCAGCAGAGAGTTTCAAGAAGTGTGCAGGTATGGAATGTTTCCTCCCTGTATATAGCCCTTCCCTTAATGCTACACAGATAAATGTGTGCAGTGGTTCCATTGTATACAGTGTTTGTCCACATCAGGTCACCACACTAGTTCATAACAAGTCTGAATGTGGAATTAGTAGCAGTAGAGTGGGCATATTTAATGAGTATGCATGTGTGGCATGTCCTATGTGGGCAATGTGCATGAGTGAGTAGTGATCTCAGAGTTTGTCTCCTTTGTATGCAGCGGAGGCAAGACACCGCACAGAGGTAGAGGGTGAGATCAGAGAGGGAGTGAGAGAGGTTGCAGCACAGTCTGACTACAAGCCTGCTGACCCAGATGGCAAAGTGAGGAGTGCATGTAGACATGTATAAGCATTCCATATTTATTAACCTGCATTTGAACCAAACTGGGGCAGTGTGGGGTGTGTATAGTGTGGGGTGTGTCCAGCGTGGGGTGTGTACAGTGTGGGGTGTGTACAGTGTGGGGCGTGTACAGTGTGGGGTGTGTACAGTGTGGGGCGTGTACAGTGTGGGGTGTGTACAGTGTGGGGTGTGTACAGTGTGTGGTGTGTAAAGTGTGGGGTGTGTACAGTGTGGGGTGTGTACAGTGTGGGGTGTGTATAGTGTGGGGTGTGTACAGTGTGGGGTGTGTACAGTGTGGGGCGTGTACAGTGTGGGGTGTGTACAGTGTGGGGTGTGTACAGTGTGGGGTGTGTACAGTGTGTGGTGCGTACAGTGTGGGGTGTGTACAGTGTGGGGTGTGTACAGTGTGGGGTGTGTATAGTGTGGGATGTGTACAGTGTGGGGTGTGTACAGTGTGGGGTGTGTACAGTGTGGGGTGTGTATAGTGTGGGGTGTGTACAGTGTGTGGTGCGTACAGTGTGGGGTGTGTACAGTGTGGGGTGCGTACAGTGTGGGGTGCGTACAGTGTGGGGTGTGTATAGTGTGGGGTGTGTACAGTGTGGGGTGTGTATAGTGTGGGGCGTGTACAGTGTGGGGCGTGTACAGTGTGAGGCGTGTACAGTGTGAGGTGTGTACAGTGTGGGGTGTGTACAGTGTGGGGTATGTACAGTGTGAGGTGTGTACAGTGTGGGGTGCGTACAGTGTGAGGTGTGTACAGTGTGGGGCGTGTACAGTGTGAGGCGTGTACAGTGTGAGGTGTGTACAGTGTGGGGTGTGTACAGTGTGGGGTGCGTACAGTGTGAGGTGTGTACAGTGTGGGGCGTGTACAGTGTGAGGCGTGTACAGTGTGAGGTGTGTACAGTGTGGGGCGTGTACAGTGTAGGGCGTGTACAGTGTGGGGCGTGTACAGTGTGGGGTGTGTACAGTGTGGGGTATGTACAGTGTGAGGTGTGTACAGTGTGTGGTGTAGCAGAGACAGAGCCTTCTCCTGGTCAGCTTACCTAGTCCTCTGGTCATGTCTGTGGTGCACAATCAGGCACAGCATTACGAGTCTTGAATATATAGACACAAGATGTACCCTAAGTGTTCCTGATTGAAGTGCTAAAGCAGGCACCCCTCAACTTTGTCATTTAGGCCAGAAAGTCTCAAAGTGTGAACATGTTGTGTGTTGGGTGTGCTGCCATTTTAACCTCATAACTAGCTGTGTGCAGGGTGTGAATGTTGTACTGTGTAAGATCTCCCAGAAGAGTACTAGCCTACTAGTACAGCAGCGGCTAGATCGATTGACATTAATCACTGGTCATTGCACCTACCAGCCTGCTACACTGGTATTAGTGTCTCACTGCAAGCAACTGGCACCTTTCAACAACTGGCCAGTCTTGTTGATTGTAGCCTCCCCTTGTCTGCCACTGTTACAACCACAAGTGTTTTAACTTGTGGTGGATATAGAAGCAGTCAGTCATCTGGCATCAACCATCAAAAGGGCAAAATGGCTGTCTGTGTTGGATGACTGAAGTGGAGGTGATTTCTGGTTACCATCCATGGGCTTCAGTCACTCAATACTTTTCTGTCATAGCGTACTATACCTTTGCATCTTGTGAATTTTATCACCCCTCCCTATACCTTGCATGAAGGTGATCACTGATTGCCATCAATGGGGCCTTGTTCCCCACATGATACACTAATACTAGTGTAGCAGGATGGTAGGTGTAGTACACAGTGATTGATATCTTTCATTATAATAACTGATTATTGTCAGTAAAACTAATTTGCTGAGTATACTCATTTTGCATCCAACTTTAATCACCCCTCCACTTCCCCTCTCCCTGTAGGTGGAGGTGTGTCCTGTCCTCCCAGAGCCACTCCAACATGCAAGGAGACTTGCCTACAGCAGGTACCAGCGGCTGCCCCTCACAGAAGGGCCACGTGAGCTACAGTTTACAAAAGTAGCTGTACTGCAGAATGACCCTCAACCGAGAAAGAAGGGAGACGTAGATCAGTTCCTGAAGAGATTCCGTGACTGCGGCGAACGACTGTCAGAGGGAGCGACTAAACAAATGACTGTCAATCATTTCCTTCACAAAGGTCCCCAGCAAACCAGAATACTTTACGGGCAGCCCGGCACAGGTAAAACCACTTTCCTCAAACACCTGTGTCAGAAAGTGGCCAACAATGAACCGAGCGACTTCTCCCTCGTCCTGTTCTTCCCTCTACGTGACAAGGTCGTGTCACAAGCACTGAAAGACGACAGTGATGCCAACTTGGAACAACTTCTGCGATATTGCATCAGAGGGGATATATGCTCTGCCTCAACCAAAGCACTGCTGGAGAGTGAAGGAGAAAACGTGCTCCTAATATTTGATGGGGGGGATGAAGCACGTGGCCTGATTGCCAGCCCCAAAGGATCCCTCCTAGGAGCACTCCTGGAAGGCCGACTGCTCCCCCAAGCACACTTCATAGTGTCCACTCGTCCCGGTGGTTGTCCCCCACTACAAGAGCACAGGACAGTCTTTTATGAAATCCTCGGATTTGATGAGGCAGCAGTGGAGTCGTATGTGAAGGACTTCTTCAAGAGCGAGCCAGGCAAAGGGGAGGCCATGTTGTCTGATCTGAGGGCCCGTCCGGACCTCATGGGAGGTGCTTACATACCAATGAACTTGTCGATCTTCTGTTCCATCTACAATCATGATATTGCAAGCAGGGCAGTGTTCCCTGCAACAATGACAGAGTGCTATAAATCCTCTGTTGCAATGACCATCACTCGAGAGAAACAGAAAGTTAACAAAGCTTGCCGAATTGACCCATCTCTCACCAACCTCTCACCCGAAGTTGAGCACCTGTTGTCGTCCCTCGGTGTGCTTGCCTTCAAAGGTCTGACCCAGGAACCACCTGACTATATCTTCCAAGAAGATGAAGTGCGTCGTGTCTTCCATGCCACAGTCAAATGTGACGAGATCCTGGAGGATTCGTTCTTTGTAGGCCTCCTTCACTTGCACCCCGACCAGGATGGCTCTTCAAGTACGCTCAACTTCAGCCACACCACGAAGCAAGAGTACTTCGCTGCCTATCATCTCTCTTTGTGGCCCAAGGCAAAACAAGCTGCCTTCTGGAGGAAGAACCGCCACAATCCCAAGTTCGCAGTGGTTCTGAAATTCTTTGCCGGTCTAACACAGCTCAAGTCAGTGAAGGTCAACAAGGCCATCTTTGCCACCAGCAGTGACCTGCCATCAGAATGTAAAACTGACAATCCTTATCTTTTGTATGTATTTCACACTTTGTTTGAGTCTCAGAATGAGTCTCTCACCCAGAGCACTGTAACTCAGTTGAACAGTTGTCTCACCTTTTCTTTGTACCTCACTCCTTTTGACACCATGGCACTTTGCCACTGCCTCACCAAGTGCAAGCACCTGACTGAACTACACACATCAAACTTCCATTCCTTATCCCCCACCAGTTTCCTGCATGTATGTTCAGTTGTGAGCTCCAATCCTCTTTTGAAGTCACTGTCAATAGATGTCTTTCAATTCTCCACTGAAGGTGAGTGAATGGACCACACTAAATGTTGGTGTCATCCTTATTGTAAGGAGGTTGTGCATGTGTCACCTCATCAGTGTCTCCTTTAATGAAGTATAAACAGTACAAGTGACCCATGCACTTATTGTATACAATGCTATGCATTATTTAGTACATAAATAGTCTGTGTTGCTTGTGTGGTGCATATAGTGTGTGTTAAGTATCTCATTGTATCCGTTGCCCATGGCAACGAATGCTATACTGGTTAGGACATGGGCATTCAGTCATTATGAGAAGTGCCCTAGTGTGAGTGTATTTTATATGCCATGACACCCTGGTGCCCATGTCTTAACCACTAATTAATTCCCCCTGTATCCCTTTGTGTAGCTGCTAGATGTGTCTTGTGTTCCTCCATACTCCCTTGTTCCTCTTCCCCTATTCACATAGATGGCAGGACATTGTGTGAAGCTGCTGGGTCACTGAAGAAGTTGAAGCTGAACGTGCTGAGAAGCTGCAATTCAAAGGCACTGTCTGAGGTCTTTGACCACAGACCATTACAGGAGTTGTATCTCGCCCTCTTCAGTGCTGTTGAAGTAAGTAGTGCATGTTCACCTGGTATATAGTTATGTGGTGTGGACTCTGAAGGAGCAGTTTACATGAATCCACTGTGTGGCTTCCTCCTATTTATGCTGCAACTTTCTACACTTGAGTTGTTTGAATGCATAACATGTGCCGTTTTACTCCCTCTCTGAGGTGAAATGTGTGAATGAGTATGAGATGCATCACATTACATCATGGACATTTCTATGGATGCAGGGTGACAGCAGTATCCTGGAGAAAATGGCTGCTCACTGTCGGCTGAAGGGACTTGAGCTGTGTGGTGACAGAACACTACTCCCTATACTGAATGGAGTCAAGGGCAACTGTTCAATAACCCATCTTGATGTTACAGGTAAGCCTATCTCTACATGTATGCAATTATACTATACCATGTAGGGTATGTACATGTATGGGTTGGGCCATTGGTAACAACTGAAATTGTGCTGATTGAGCAAAGTTTGAAATCTCCCTTGCATGCAGTTGTTGTTGTGTAGCTTTAGGGTGGGTGGTGGGTGACTGTAATGAGGGAGTGTGGGTGTGGGTGTTGGACGTCAGTGCTCACATCTCACCACAGTACAGAAGTGGAGAGCAATCTTGTGAATGTCTTGTTGGCCATAACTGCCTTGTTGTTTGCCTGCCACCTCCCTCTCCCTTGTTGCTGCTTATGTGTTTACTTGTCCTGATCCTAACTTGCCTTCATGACTGCTAGAAATGGATTTGTTAAACCAGCAGAACAAGTCATGCTAGTAATTGGAGACGCTGTCCCTCCCCTTGTCACCCTTACACCGTCGACATGTTATGGCTGTATACATAATCAGTGCATGTCTGCTGTGTTGATTGTGCAACACTAAACACTTAATTTGGAATAAAACAATAACATTAGTGACCAATGATTGTTGTGTTGTTACTGCCTTCGATATATATGGTATTCAGCAATCAGCTACCTTGGTCATCTAGTGACTGGACCCTCAATGTCAACCACATTCAGTCGTGTCAATCAATGCTGTGTTCTTCTACCTTAGATTTGTCTGATGGTTGTCTGCCACCGTTAGCTGTGGCCACTTGCGTTCAGAACATGTCGCAGTTGAGGACACTTATCATCATTAGGATGGACGCTGTTCCAGTGTTCCAAGCAATGACATACCGAGTCTCACCTCTGCAAAGTGTGGAAGTGCAGGCCCCACTATGGGTATGTACAGCATACACCTATTCATATGCTGCATCATTGCTAGTTGCTTAACTATTTGACACATACACACACATGGAGACGTAGTACAGTAATCACTGTGCTACATCTCCATGTGTGTGTCAAATAGGCCATCCCAATAGCTTTGGCCTTCAATCTTGTGCTTGCCTGTGTTCCAGACCACCAGCACCCCCATGTGGTGTTGGTACATTACTACAGTACGTATGTGTCTTTGTCATTGTGTGTTGTCAGTGCACATGTTGTGTGTAGTGTTTGTGCTTGTTTTCTGTTGGTACACTGCAGTATGTGTGTCTATTGTCATTGTGTGTGTCACCAGTGTCACCACCAACCTCTTTTGTCATTGTGTGCACCAGTGAGTGCATGACTTTAGTGGTCTCAGTAGATGTCTGTTCACAATGGTGTTGTGAGTGGCCATTTTATCAATGGGTAGTTGTAAGTAGGTCGAGTGATGTTTCATGTCAAGAGCTGTCATGTCCAATACTGCAGCACTGCTATTGCATGTCCCACCCTCTAAAGACCACCTTTAAAGTGCCCCATAAGAGACACCACAATGTGTGGTCTGTTCGCAGACTCTCTCCCTAAAGTGGTCCCCCTAAAGAGGACCCCCCAGGCCACGATCCCCTTAGTCTACTCCTTAGACCAAAATAGCAGCCTACTTGCTTCCCCTGCACTGATCAAGGTCCCACTCCCAATTGGCGACATCCATTTCATATGCCACTTTGTACCACTTGTCCACATTAGTGTGAGCTGGCTGCATATGGTTGCCAGCCTCAAGCTCCATTCACTGTATCCTCGTGCACACATTGACTGACTACGACATTGCTCTGTGTGAGCAGGAAGGACAGTCAGGAGTGATGACACAGTGCTAGAGTGTAGGGGACAAGACTGTGTGTGACAGTTGGTGATGCCAACATGATTACGTAAATGTGTATGCTGGTGATGCAATATTATAGTGCTGTAATTTGTCACCCTTCCTTTGTGATTGCATAATATATACATTGACTGTGCCCATTGATTGTTGGCATCACATGTGTGTGTAGATGTGGACTTAGCCCACAGTAGGTGCATGTACCCCACCCATCTCATGTGCCTGTTGGACGGCCATTTTGTGTCCATCAGCAACCTAGCCCTGAAGCCATAGACCTTTGTCACATTGGTCACGTGATATGCTGCCCGCGAGCGTGTAAGGCAAAAGCTCCAGCGATAATATGTTAGAGTGCGTATTTGGGCCACTCGTTCTTCGTAGTTAAGCTGACCCAGAGCTCTAAACTGGGTATGCTTTGAGAGCGAACCAAAATATGTTATACAGGGTTGAATCAGAAAGGAATGAATGCACAAGAGGTAGCTAGGGCACACGCATAGCTAGCTAGGAGGCAGAGAGCGAAGTGGCCGCGAAGTTACATGACTTCGGTCGCTTCGCTCTCTGCCTCCTAGCGCAAGAAAGATAACTATGCGTGCATTCTTTTCAGACCTAACCTATATTGCCCTGCTCTCAAAGCATGTCAAGTCAAAATCTCTGGCTCCTTTTAGCTAGCTATATTACGAAGAACGAGCGGCAGAAGTACCGGATTCTAGCCGAAATGCGCTTCCAAAGGCGCTTATTGTCAGTCATGCCATCTTCTTGTGCTGCCGACAGCTGCACAAATCGGGATGTCCCGTCATGTCCATATGGATTCTTTCGTTTTCTTCTTTCTGATGAAGAGAGAACGAAGTTGTGGATCAAAGGAGTTTGCTGTCGTCGTGCTGTCGATTGGTGGCCCACATCAGGGATGCGCATTTGTAGAAAGCACTTTGTAGAAGGCAAACCTTCTGAGGATCCCAGTGGCGTGGACTATGTTCTAACAATTGTTAACATTAAGAAAGGAGCTTGGAAAATGCAGAAGCAACTGGTGCAAGAGCAAAGATATCAGAAAAGGTGCGGGCAAAGGAATCAGCCCAAGGTACTGGCATCACCTTCTGAAGTACCATCAGTTGGTCCTGCTGGAGTTGCGGAAGAGAAATAGGCTGTGCGTGGCCGCGTATCCTAGAAGGGCATCGATTTGTTGCTAAAGGTTATTTTCAATATCTTGCGTAGCTTCTGCAGCACAGGCACCGTAGCACTCTCCAAACTCTTTCAAAGAGACTGTGCATCCATGGTAGACCTCAGAGATTCACCTAGAGCATCCACCTCCATCGCAATCATCGTTACGTTACTGCAACTAGACTATAACTACAACAACGCGTATAATTACTATACTGTCCCATACAGCTTTTGCCTTACACCGGGCTGGTGACGTCATTGCACGTGACCCTCGGGAAAATGGTCTATAGCAATAGTGCAGTGTTTGTTGTTCTTGTAAGGTGTCACCTCAGTACCCCTGTGTTGTGTTTTGTACCTACAGGAGAGGTTGAGTGAAGAGGACTGTGCACAGCTGGAGGAGGCAGCCAGTTGTGCTCAAGTAGTCAAGGTGGAGGTGATGGTGATGTACAATGCCAGAGCTAGCAAAGCCCTGGCTGCTGGGTTCAGTAGAAACTCAGTACTCAGAGAAGTGGGACTGATCGGTGTACCAGAAGAGTTAGTGGAGTCAGTGAGAGAAACACTGTGCAACAAGTATGTCAAGTTAAAAAACTCGTGGGGGCGCCAGGGCGCCCCTGTACCTCGAACTACTTGCTAGCAATTTTCCCATGTACGTTCAGTAAATCAGATAGTTGGGGGTACAGTATTGTTGTTGGCCTGAAAGATACATCAAGACACACTAGATCGTTGGGTTTGCAAGAGTTTCAAGTCTCCAGAGCAGCCAGTCATATCCAGTGAAAGCATCCCTACCAAACTGTCAAATGTTTGCCTACTGCTTTTTGATCTATATGACATTCTAAATGAGCAATTGTTACTTTGTGCCTGGGGGAGGAGTGTGCTGGCTAAAAGGCTACCCTATGATGACTATATGAGCGAATCATGGCTATAATTATGTGTCATAACTCGCTGGTCCTCCATTATTGGCCTACGGGTCACTAGACTTCTGTTGTATTTAGGGCTGTACCTCGCAGAAAAACAGTTAAGTAAGCTTCCTACCACAATAATATTACTTAAACATGTTCTAGAAACACTTCGCGTTCTTTGGATACACGGCGAAATCTAAAGAGAATGGTTTTGAGCCTAGCAAACGAAAAGCGTCGAGCGCGCGGCCATTTTACAATGTCCGTCAGTGATAATTGGAGCTGTATCTCGCAGAAGAGACGTTCCTTAGGCTTTTTATTAGTATCACGCTATTAACACATGTTTATGACCACATTTCGTTCGATTCAAACACGGCGAAACGTCATTAGAGAGGATTTAAAGCTTTGTAAAGAACGACGTGAGCGCCGCCATTTGCAGAATGACAGAAATATATATATATATATCTATATATATAAAGAAGCAGTTGAGCAGAACGGTTGTTCGCGAACTCTTCCTGCGAGCAACGACGCATGGACACCAAACTTTCCCAGATTATGGACGCCACACCCAGTCTCAATCTAAGGGGGGCGACGTGCGCGAAGAGGCCCCTGCCGAGGAGCGCGCGGCGAAAACCTCAAAACGACCGTCCGCCATCTTGGATTTACGGAGAGAATATACGGTTTTCCGCACACGTTCCTATGCTGCCAATACAAAAGAAGAACCCCAACCGTTGTTCGCGAACTCCTCCCGCGAACGTCGATGAAACGTGCCCAAACGTTCCCAGCCGTCGCACGCTGTACCTCACATCAATATAAGGTGGTAGACGTGCTAAAATAAGCTGCTGCCGAGGAGCGCGTGGTGAAAACCCAGGATGAACCGACGGTCAGCCATCTTGGCTCTTGAAAGAAAGTATGCCGTATCCTAGGCGTTCGCGCATCCAAGCTAGCGCGATACTGAAGCGGAGAAAAAGGAAAGGGGGTTATCTCACACACATAAACCATCAGCTTCTTACAACTAGCCCTTGTTTGTCGACGGTGATCTTCCATGTAAATTGCATGCACACATGGTAGGTCAGTCACACATCACCAGGCCAGCCTGGACTATTCTTTGTCAGAGCATGCATGACCAGCCAGTGCATTACTAGCTGGGGCCCGAGTAGCAATGGCATTACCAGCCTGTGTCCGACAAGCTGGCATACGCCGAGCACGCGGAGAGACCCGCCCAAAGGGTGGGTCTGTCCGCTAGTATATATATAAAGAGGTAATGAGCAGAACGATTGTCCGCGAAGTGCTCCCGCGAGCGGCCACCAATTGAGACCAAACTTTCCCAGATTATGGACGCCACACTCGGTCTCGATCTAAGGGGGGCGACGTGCGCAAAGAAGTCCCTGCCGAGGAGTGCACGGCGGAAAACCTCCAAACGACCGTCCGCCATCTTTGATTTACGGAGAAAATATACGGTTTTCCACGCACGTTCCTATGCTGCCAGTACAAAAGAAGAACCCCAACTGTTGTTCGCAAACTCCTCCTGCGAACGTCGACGAAACGTGCCCAAACGTTCCCAGCCATGGCACGCTGTACCTCACATCAATCTAAGGTGGTAGATGTGCTAACATAAGCTGCTACCAAGGAGCGCGCGGCGATAACCCAGGATGAACCGACCGTCGGCCATCTTGGATCTTGGAAGAAAGTATGCCGTATCCTAGGCGTTAGCGCGCAGGTTCGAGGATTACACCCAAGCTAGCGCGATGCCGAAGCTGAGAAAAGGGAAAGGAAGGTTGTCTCACACAGAAACCATCAGCTTCTTACAACTATTCGTTGTTTGTGTATGGTGATCTTCCATGTAAATTGCATGCACACATGGTAGGTCAGTCACACTGACATCACCAGGCCAGCCTGGACTATCCTTTGCCAGAGCATGCATGACCAGCCAGCGCATTACTAGCTGGGGCCTGAGTAGCAATGGCATTACCAGCCTGTGTCCGACCAGCTGGCATATGCCGAGCACACATAGGGACCCGCCCTTATGGGTGTGTAAAAATGTTTCCTCCAAAAACAAGGGCAGATGTAAGGATGGTGCAGTGCGTACCTGCAAGGTATGGCAAAACCACCTGGCTGAAAAACCGTAGTAACAAGGAGGAGGGCCGGTCCATGCAAAGGGGGGGGGAGGGCAGTTGGTCCATGCAACAGGAGGAGGGCCGGTCCATACAAAACCCAGGTCATTAACATGCGCTGACTTTGAATACGTTTTCACCATCCCTACATCTGCCAACATTTTGCTGCATTCCTTTGTACATTATATGTCTTTATATTGCAGAACTGCATGGACATGGTAGGTCGGTCACACTAACATCACCAGGCAAGCCTGGACTATCCTTTGCCAGAGCATGCATGACCAGCCAGTGCATTACTAGCTGGGGCCTGAGTAGCAATGGCATTACCAGCCTGTGTCCGACCAGCTGGCATACGCCGAGCACGCGGAGAGACCTGCACGAAGGGCAGGTCTCTCCGCTAGTCTATACAGTGCAAGTTACAATATACACCACTAATCTAAAGTAAATAATATAATATATACAGTGCAAGTTACAATATACACCACTAATCTAAAGTAAATACAGTGCAAGTTACAATATACACCACTAATCTAAAGTAAATAATATAATATAATATAATATAATATAATATAATTAATTCCCGGGGGGTTAGGCACCCCTCACGAACATGTGATAGGTGTGCTTTTGAAGTATGGGAGATTTTAAGACTTTTAAATGAGGCAGAATTTTTAATTAGGCCTTCGTTCTTCTACAAGCAGCCCGCTAAATCTTAATATAAATGTGCATAGCATAATACTTAATGTATGGTGCATTTATATTGATGCATAGTGGTATCTTGTATATGAATGCAACTGAGCTCGTTGAGACGTGAAACTTGGTGGACACATCCAAGTGGTCCACCTTCCTATGTTATTAGCGGGATTTCTTAATTAGTCTCAAAATGGCCGACATATGTGAGGTGTATGATGTATTCAACCAGCCCAGCCCGCTCAGTCATGACATTTGATGGACCTAGCCAGATAATGCAACTGTTCATGTCATTAGCAGGATTTCTTAATTAGACGCAAAATGGCCGAGAAAAATGAGGTTCATTGCATATCTTACCGACCCAGCCCTGCTAAGTCATGATACTAAGTGGATGCAGTTAGATGACCAATTTCCTCATGTCATTAGCAGTATTGCTTAATTAGTCACAAAATGGAGGCGATGTTTTGAACAATCACATTTTGACACCAATTTGTAGGCATTAGCCGCTATGCTGGAGCAGAGCAGCACCAACATATACACTTGCTCACAACTATCCAGCCACAATATCCAGCTACTACACCACCACATAGATAAATACAACCACCATCACCACCACCACAGTGGAAGTTGCAATAAGCACACCAGTATAATATTATGTGCTAGAGCTGCAAGAAAACAGACCACCACATCAGGCGCTGCTACCACATACTACTCCCACCACCACCACACAGTGCAAGTTACAATATTACGGCCACCACATGCATTCCTAGATGAAAATGACCACCACCACCACCACCACATGGTGCCAGTACAATGCATGCATTCAGTATATGCGCCATTGCTCTAGAAAAAACACCACCACTACCACCACACAGTGCAAGTTACAATATCGCAGCCACCACCACCTGTGCCAGTAGAGTATCTGTGCTAGTTGGTCATAGAAAAAAGCACCACCAGTGCAAGTTACAGTAGCCACCACCACATGTGTCAGTAGAGTATCTGCGCTAGTTGGTCATAGAAAAAGACCACCAGTGCAAGTTACAGTGGCACCAGCACCATTTGCACCACCACATGTGCCAGAAAGTAAATGCGCTCAATGGCTGAAGAAAAAGACCACCAGCGCAAGTTACAGCTGGTCAGAACCTGCACTGCCGCCATTGGAGTGCACGCTGCAGCAAGCAAATGTAAGCTTGCCTAAGGGCATGCCATTGAATTGAGGGTGCATGGAAAGAAATTCAATGGCATGCCCTTAGGCAAGTTACATTTGCTTGCTGCAGCGTGCACTCCAATGGCGGCAGTGCAGGTTCTGACCAGCTGTAACTTGCGCTGGTGGTCTTTTTCTTCAGCCATTGAGCGCATTTACTTTCTGGCACATGTGGTGGTGCAAATGGTGCTGGTGCCACTGTAACTTGCACTGGTGGTCTTTTTCTATGACCAACTAGCGCAGATACTCTACTGGCACATGTGGTGGTGGCTACTGTAACTTGCACTGGTGGTCTTTTTCTCTATGACCAACTAGCACAGATACTTTACTGGCGCAGGTGGTGGTGGCTGCGATATTGTAACTTTTACTGTGTGGTGGTGGTGGTAATATAATATAATATAATATAATATAATATAATTAATTCCCGGGGGGTTAGGCACCCCTCACGAACATGTGATAGGTGTGCGTTTGAAGTATGGGAGATTTTAAGACTTTTAAATGAGGCAGAATTTTTAATTAGGTCTTCGTTCTTCTACAAGCAGCCCGCAAAATCCTAATATAAATGTGCATAGCATAACACTTAATGTATGGTGCATTTATATTGATGCATAGTGGTATCTTGTATATGAATGCAACTGGGCTCGTTGAGACATGAAACTTGGTGGACACATCCAAGTGGTCCACCTTCCTATGTTATTAGCGGGATTTCTTAATTAGTCTCAAAATGGCCGACATATGTGAGGTGTATGATGTATTCAACCAGCCCGGCCCGCTCAGTCATGACACTTGATGGACCTAGCCAGATAATCCAACTGTTCATGTCATTAGCAGGATTTCTTAATTAGTTGCGAAATAGCCGAGAAAAATCAGATTCATTGCATATCTTACCAACCCAGCCCTGCTAAGTCATGATATTAAGTGGATGAAGTTAGATGACCAATTTCCTCATGTCATTAGCAGTATTGCTTAATTAGTCACAAAATGGAGGCGATGTTTTGAACAATCACATTTTGACACCAATTTGTAGGCATTTGCCGCTATGCTGGAGCAGAGCAGCACCAACATGTACACTTGCTCACAACTATCCAGCCACAATATCCAGCTACTCACCACCACATAGATAAATACAACCGCCATCATCACCACCACAGCGGAAGTTGCAATGAGCACACCAGTATAATATTATGTGCCAGAGCTGCAAGGAAACAGACCACCACATCAGGTGCTGCTACCACATACTACTACCACCACCACCACACAGTGCAAGTTACAATATTACAGCCACCACATGCATTCCTAGATGAAAATGACCACCACCACCACCACCACATGGTGCCAGTACAATGCATGCATTCAGTATATGTGCCATTGCTCTAGAAAAAACACCACCACCACCACCACACAGTGCAAGTTACAATATCGCAGCCACCACCACCTGTGCCAGTAGAGTATCTGTGCTAGTTGGTCATAGAAAAAGACCACCACCAGTGCAAGTTACAGTAGCCACCACCACATGTGTCAGTAGAGTATCTGCGCTAGCTGGTCATGGAAAAAGAACACCAGTGCAAGTTACAGTAGCCACCACCACATGTGCCAGTAGAATATCTGCGCTAGTTGGTAATTGAAGAAGACCACCAGTGCAAGTTACAGTGGCTCCGGGCCAGCACATGCAAGTTACAGCTGGTCAGAACCTGCACTGCTGCCATTGTAATGCACGCTGCAGCAAGCAATTGTAACTTGCCTAAGGGCATGCCATTGAATTTCTTCCCATGCACCCTCAATTCAATGGCATGCCCTTAGGCAAGCTTACAATTGCTTATACTGAATGCATATACTGAATGCATGCATTGTACTGGCACCATGTGGTGGTGGTGGTGGTCATTTTCATCTAGAAATGCATGTGGATACAGTGCAAGTTACAATATACACCACTAATCTAAAGTAAATAATATAATATAATATAATATAATATAATTAATTCCCGGGGGGTTAGGCACCCCTCACGAACATGTGATAGGTGTGCCTTTGAAGTATGGGAGATTTTAAGACTTTTAAATGAGGCAGAATTTTTAATTAGATCTTCGTTCTTTTACAAGCAGCCCGCAAAATCCTAATATAAATGTGCATAGCATAACACTTAATGTATGGTGCATTTATATTGATGCATAGTGGTATCTTGTATATTCATGCAACTGGGCTCGTTGAGACATGAAACTTGGTGGACACATCCAAGTGGTCCACCTTCCTATGTTATTAGCAGGATTTCTTAATTAGTCTCAAAATGGCTGACATATGTGAGGTGTATGATGTATTCAACCAGCCCGGCCTGCTCAGTCATGACACTTGATGGACCTAGCCAGATAATCCAACTGTTCATGTCATTAGCAGGATTTCTTAATTAGTTGCAAAATGGCCGAGAAAAATGAGGTTCATTGCATATCTTACCGACCCAGGCCTGCTAAGTCATGATACTAAGTGGATGTAGTTAGATGACCAATTTCCTCATGTCATTAGCAGTATTGCTTAATTAGTCACAAAATGGAGGCGATGTTTTGAACAATCACATTTTGACGCCAATTTGTAGGCATTTGCCGCTATGCTGCAGCGGAGCAGCACCAACATGTACACTTGCTCACAACTATCCAGCCACAATATCCAGCTACTACACCACCACATAGATAAATACAACCACCATCACCACCACCACAGTGGAAGTTGCAATAAGCACACCAATATAATATTATGTGCTAGAGCTGCAAGAAAACAGACCACCACATCAGGCGCTGCTACCACATACTACTACCACCACCACACAGTGCAAGTTACAATATTACGGCCACCACATGCATTCCTAGATGAAAATGACCACCATCACCACCACCACATGGTGCCAGAACAATGCATGCATTCAGTATATGCGCCTTTGCTCTAGAAAAAACACCACCACTACCACCACACAGTGCAAGTTACAATATCGCAGCCACCACCACCTGTGCCAGTAGAGTATCTGTGCTAGTTGGTCATAGAAAAAAGCATCACCAGTGCAAGTTACAGTAGCCACCACCACATGTGTCAGTAGAGTATCTGCACTAGTTGGTCATAGAAAAAGACCACCAGTGCAAGTTACAGCGGCACCAGCACCATTCGCACCACCAACTAACTTGCCTTGTAACTTGCCTAAGGGCATGCCATTGAATTTCTTTCCATGCACCCTCAATTCAATGGCATGCCCTTAGGCAAGCTTACATTTGCTTGCTGCAGCGTGCACTCCAATGGCGGCGGTGCAGGTTCTGACCAGCTGTAACTTGCGCTGGTGGTCTTTTTCTTCAGCCATTGAGCGCATTTACTTTCTGGCACATGTGGTGGTGCGAATGGTGCTGGTGCCGCTGTAACTTGCACTGGTGGTCTTTTTCTATGACCAACTAGCGCAGATACTCTACTGACACATGTGGTGGTGGCTACTGTAACTTGCACTGGTGATGCTTTTTTTCTATGACCAACTAGCACAGATACTCTACTGGCACAGGTGGTGGTGGCTTTGATATTGTAACTTGCACTGTGTGGTGGTAGTGGTGGTGTTTTTTCTAGAGCAAAGGCGCATATACTGAATGCATGCATTGTTCTGGCACCATGTGGTGGTGGTGGTGGTGGTCATATCTATATATATAAAGAGGTAATGAGCAGAACGGTTGTCCGCAAAGTGCTCCCGCGAGCGGCCACCAATTGAGACCAAACTTTCCCAGATTATGGACGCCACACCCGGTCTCGATCTAAGGGGGGCGACGTGCGCGAAGAAGTCCCTGCCGAGGAGTGCGCGGCGGAAAACCTCCAAACGACCGTCCGCCATCTTGGATTTACGGAGAAAATATACGGTTTTCCGCGCACGTTCCTATGCTGCCAGTACAAAAGAAGAACCCCAACCGTTGTTCGCGAACTCCTCCTGCGAACGTCGACGAAACGTGCCCAAACGTTCCCAGCCGTGGCAACCTGTACCTCACATCAATCTAAGGTGGTAGACGTGCTAACATAAGCTGCTACCAAGGAGCGCGCGGCGATAACCCAGGATGAACCGACCGCCGGCCATCTTGGATCTTGGAAGAAAGTATGCCGTATCCTAGGCGTTCGCGCAGGTCGAGGATTACACCCAAGCTAGCGCGATGCCGAAGCTGAGAAAAAGGAAAGGGGGGGTTGTCTCACACAGAAACCATCAGCTTCTTACAACTATTCGTTGTTTGTCTACGGTGATCTTCCATGTAAAGTGCATGCACACATGGTAGGTCAGTCACACTGACATCACCAGGCCAGCCTGGACTATCCTTTGCCAGAGCATGCATGACCAGCCAGTGCATTACTAGCTGGGGCCTGAGTAGCAATGGCATTACCAGCCTGTGTCCGACCAGCTGGCATATGCCGAGCACACATAGAGACCTGCCCTTATGGGTGTGTAAAAATGTTTCCTCCAAAAACAAGGGCAGATGTAAGGATGGTGCAGTGCGTACCTGCAAGGTATGGCAAAACCACCTGGCGGAAAAACCGTAGTAACAAGGAGGAGGGCCGGTCCATGCAAAGAGGGGGGGGCAGTTGGTCCATGCAACAAGGAGGAGGGCCGGTCCATACAAAACCCAGGTCATTAACATGCGCTGACTTTGAATACGTTTTCACCATCCCTACATCTGCCAACATTTTGCTGCATTCCTTTGTAGTCTTTATATTGCAGAAAGTCTGCATGGACATGGTAGGTCGGTCACACTGACATCACCAGGCAAGCCTGGACTATCCTTTGCCAGAGCATGCATGACCAGCCAGTGCATTACTAGCTGGGGCCTGAGTAGCAATGGCATTACCAGCCTGTGTCTGACCAGCTGGCATACGCCGAGCACGCAGAGAGACCTGCACGAAGGGCAGGTCTGTCCGCTAGTCTTATTATAATAAACGTAACGCACATTTTCGTTGTTCGGGATAATCTCCTTCAATTCTGGACGAAACGTCACGAAACTTGGTAGGATTACGAAGAGGGGGACTGTGAGTAACCTCGCCGAGCCGAAATTTGGTTTAAGGTCGTTCCGTCCGAGTTCTTGCTACTTTTACGGTCGCCGCCATATCTAAGAGATAGGGAAAAGATCGCGTTTGGTTGTGCACGAACTCCTCCTTCAATTTTTCACCAATCTTCGCCAAACTTGGAAGAGTATATCACGGCAATACGGGGGGTGATCTAAGGTGGTTAGCGCCTTCGCCGCTGGACTCCTTTTAACGAAATGGAATAACATAAGTAAATTATGTATGTACGGAGTTTTACGGAACGAGTCTACGGAATGCTCCCAATTAAATGGGCGGTTCTGATTGGTTAAACGCTCAAATTTCAAACGATATGCTGGAAACCCACCCGAAGGGCGGGCATGCAGCTAGTCTTCTATATATATAAAGAGGTAATGAGCAGAACGGTTGTCCGCGAAGTGCTCCCGCGAGCAACGGCGCATGGTCACCAAACTTTCCTAGATTACGGACGCCATACCCGGTCTCGATCTAAGGGGGGCGACGTGCGCGAAGAAGCCCCTGCCGAGGAGCGCGCGGCGAAAAACCTCCAAACTAACGTCTGCCATATTGGATTTACGGAGAAAGTATACGGTTTTCCGCGCACGTTCCTATGCTGCCAATACAAAAGAAGAACCCCAACCGTTGTTCGCGAACTCCTCCCGCGAACGTCGACGAATAGCGCCCAAACGTTCCCAGCTGTCGCACGCTGTACCTCACATCAATATAAGGTGGTAGACGTGCTAAAATAAGTTGCTGCCGAGGAGCGCGCGGCGATAACCCAGGATGAACCGACCGTCGGCCATCTTGAATCTTGGAAGAAAGTATGCCGTATCCTAGGCGTTCGCGCAGGTGCGAGGATTACACCCAAGCTAGCGCGATGCCGAAGCTGAGAAAAAGGAAAGGGGGGTTGTCTTAGGCACAGAAACCATCAGCTTCTTACAGCTATCCGTTGTTGTCTACGATGATCTTCCATGTAAATTGCATGCACACATGGTTGGTCAGTCACACTAACATCACCAGGCCAGCCTGGACTATCCTTTGCCAGAGCATGCATGACCAGCCAGTGCATTACTAGCTGGGGCCTGAGTAGCAATGGCATTACCAGCCTGTGTCCGACCAGCTGGCATACGCCGAGCACACAGAGAGACCCGCCCTTAAGTACCTGGCGGGAAGACCAGGAATGTTGTTTATAGAGAAGTACTATAGCTAAAGGGTGTGTAAAAATGTTTTCCCAAAAAACAAGGGCAGATGTAAGGATGGTGCAGTACGTACCTGCAAGGTATGGCAAAACCACCTGGCGGAAAAACAAGGAGGAGGGTCGGTCCATGCAAAGAGAGGGGGGGGGCAGTTGGTCCATGCAACAAGGAGCAGGGCCGGTCCATACAAAAGCCAGGTCATTAACATGCGCTGACTTTGAATACGTTTTCACCATTCCTACATCTGCCAACATTTTGCTGCATTCCTTTGTACATTATTTGTCTTTATATTGCAGAAAGTCTGCATGGACATGGTAGGTCGGTCACACTGACATCACCAGGCCAGCCTGGACTATCCTTTGCCAGAGCATGCATGACCAGCCAGTAATCCCATTACTAGCTGGGGCCTGAGTAGCAATGGGATTACCAGCCTGTGTCCGACCAGCTGGCATACGCTGAGCACGCGGAGAGACCTGCCCGAAGGGCAGGTCTGTCCGCTAGTATTATAATAAACGTAACGCACATTTTCGTTGTTCGGGATAATCTCCTTCAATTCTGGACGAAACGTCACGAAACTTGGTAGGATTATGAAGAGGCGTGCTGTGAGTAACCTCGCCGAGCCGAAATTTGGTTTAAGGTCGTTCCGTCCGAGTTCTTGCCACTTTTACGGTCGCCGCCATATCTAAGAGATAGGGAAAAGATCGTGTTTGGTTGTGCACGAACTCCTCCTTCGATTTTTCACCAATCTTCGCCAAACGCGGAAGAGTATATCATGGCAATACGGGGGGTGACCTAAGGTGGTTAGTGCCTTCGACGCTGACCTCCTTTAAACGAAATGGATTAACATAAGTAAATTCTGTACGTACGGAGTTTTACGGAACGAGTCTACGGAATGCTCCCAATTAAATGGACGGTTCTGATTGGTTAAACGCTCAAATTTCAAACGATATGCTGGGAACCCACCCGAAGGGCGGGCATTCAGCTAGTATATATAAAGAAGGAGTGAGCAGAACGGTTGTTCACGAACTCCTCCCGCGAGCAACGGCGTATGGACACCAAACTTTCCCAGATTACGGACGCCACACCCGGTCTCGATCTAAGGGGGGCGACGTGCGCGAAGAAGCCCCTGCCGAGGAGTGCGCGGCGAAAAACCTCCAAACGACCGGCCGCCATCTTGGATTTACGGAGAAAATATACGGTTTTCCGCGCACGCTCCTATGCTGCCAATACAAAAGAAAACCCCAACCGTTGTTCGCGAACTCCTCCCGCGAACGTCGACGAAAAGCGCCCAAACATTCCCAGCCGTCGTGCGCTGTACCTCACATCAATATAAGGTGGTAGACGTAGATACACATATATATCTGAGTATCTACGTCAGTTGGTCATAGAAAAATGCAAGCAATTGTAAGCTTGCCTAAGGGCATGCCATTGAATTGAGAGTGCATGGGAAGAAATTCAATGGCATGCCCTTAGGCAAGCTTACAATTGCTTGCTGCAGCATGCATTCCAATGGCAGCGGTGCAGGTTCTGACCGGCTGTAACTTGCGCTGGTGGTCTTTTTCAATGACCAACTAGCGCAGATACTCTACTGGCACAGGTGATGGTGGCTGCGATATTGTAACTTGCACTGTGTGGTGGTGGTGGCGGTAGTTACAATATACATCACTAATCTAAAGTAAATAATATAATATAATATAATATAATATAATATAATCTATATATATAAAGAGGTAATGAGCAGAACGGTTGTCCGCGAAGTGCTCCCGCGAGCGGCCACCAATTGAGACCAAACTTTCCCAGATTATGGACGCCACACCCGGTCTCGATCTAAGGGGGGCGACGTGCGCGAAGAAGTCCCTGCCGAGGAGTGCGCGGCGGAAAACCTCCAAACGACCGTCCGCCATCTTTGATTTACGGAGAAAATATACGGTTTTCCGCGCACGTTCCTATGCTGCCAATACAAAAGAAGAACCCCAACCGTTGTTCGCGAACTCCTCCTGCGAACGTCGACGAAACGTGCCCAAACGTTCCCAGCTGTGGCACGCTGTACCTCACATCAATCTAAGGTGGTAGACGTGCTAACATAAGCTGCTACCAAGGAGCGCGCGGCGATAACCCAGGATAAACCGACCGTCGGCCATCTTGGATCTTGGAAGAAAGTATGCCGTATCCTAGGCGTTCGCGCGCAGGTGCGAGGATTACACCCAAGCTAGCGCGATGCCGAAGCTGAGAAAAATGAAAGGGGGGTTGTCTCACACAGAAACCATCAGCTTCTTACAACTTTTCGTTGTTTGTGTATGGGGATCTTCCATGTAAATTGCATGCACACATGGTAGGTCAGTCACACTGACATCACCAAGCCAGCCTGGACTATCCTTTGCCAGAGCATGCATGACCAGCCAGTGCATTACTAGCTGGGGCCTGAGTAGCAATGGCATTACCATCCTGTGTCCGACCAGCTGGCATATGCCGAGCACACATAGGGACCCGCCCTTATGGGTGTGTAAAAATGTTTCCTCCAAAAACAAGGGCAGATGTAAGGATGGTGCAGTGCGTACCTGCAAGGTATGGCAAAACCACCTGGCGGAAAACCGTAGTAACAAGGAGGAGGGCCAGTCCATGCAAAGAGGGGGGGGGGGCAGTTGGTCCATGCAACAAGGAGGAGGGTCGGTCCATACAAAACCCAGGTCATTAACATGCGCTGACTTTGAATACGTTTTCACCATCCCTACATCTGCCAACATTTTGCTGCATTCCTTTGTACATTATACGTCTTTATATTGCAGAAAGTCTGCATGGACATTGTAGGTCGGTCACACTAACATCACCAGGCAAGCCTGGACTATCCTTTGCCAGAGCATGCATGACCAGCCAGTGCATTACTAGCTGGGGCCTGAGTAGCAATGGCATTACCAGCCTGTGTCCGACCAGCTGGCATACGCCGAGCACGCGGAGAGACCTGCACGAAGGGCAGGTCTGTCCGCTAGTCTATATATATAAAGAGGTAATGAGCAGAACGGTTGTCCGCGAAGTGCTCCCGCGAGCGGCCACCAATTGAGACCAAACTTTCCCAGATTATGGACGCCACACCCGGTCTCGATCTAAGGGGGGCGACGTGCGCGAAGAAGTCCCTGCCGAGGAGTGCGCGGCGGAAAACCTCCAAACGACCGTCCGCCATCTTTGATTTACGGAGAAAATATACGGTTTTCCGCGCACGTTCCTATGCTGCCAATACAAAAGAAGAACCCCAACCGTTGTTCGCGAACTCCTCCTGCGAACGTCGACGAAACGTGCCCAAACGTTCCCAGCCGTGGCACGCTGTACCTCACATCAATCTAAGGTGGTAGACGTGCTAACATAAGCTGCTACCAAGGAGCGCGCGGCGATAACCCAGGATGAACCGACCGTCGGCCATCTTGGATCTTGGAAGAAAGTATGCCGTATCCTAGGCGTTCGCGCGCAGGTTCGAGGATTACACCCAAGCTAGCGCGATGCCGAAGCTGAGAAAAAGGGGGGTTGTCTCACACAGAAACCATCAGCTTCTTACAACTATTCGTCGTTTGTGTACGGTGATCTTCCATGTAAATTGCATGCACACATGGTAGGTCAGTCACACTGACATCACCAGGCCAGCCTGGACTATCCTTTGCCAGAGCATGCATGACCAGCCAGTGCATTACTAGCTGGGGCCTGAGTAGCAATGGCATTACTAGCCTGTGTCCGACCAGCTGGCATATGCCAAGCACACATAGGGACCCGCCTTATGGGTGTGTAAAAATGTTTCCTCCAAAAACAAGGGCAGATGTAAGGATGGTGCAGTGCGTACCTGCAAGGTATGGCAAAACCACCTGGCGGGAAAACCGTAGTAACAAGGAGGAGGGCCGGTCCATACAAAACCAAGGTCATTAACATGCGCTGACTTTGAATACGTTTTCACCATCCCTACATCTGCCAACATTTTGCTGCATTCCTTTGTACATTATAATTCTTTATATTGCAGAAAGTCTGCATGGACATGGTAGGTCGGTCACACTGACATCACCAGGCAAGCCTGGACTATCCTTTGCCAGAGTATGCATGACCAGCCAGTGCATTACTAGCTGGGGCCTGAGTAGCAATGGCATTACCAGCCTGTGTCCGACCAGCTGGCATACGCCGAGCACGCGGAGAGACCTGCACGAAGGGCAGGTCTGTCCGCTAGTATAATATAATATAATATAATATAATATAATTCCCGGGGGGTTAGGCACCCCTCACGAACATGTGATAGGTGTGCCTTTGAAGTATGGGAGATTTTAAGACTTTTAAATGAGGCAGAGTTTTTAATTAGGTCTTCGTTCTTCTACAAGCAGCCCGCCAAATCCTAATATAAATGTGCATAGCATAACACTTAATGTATGGTGCATTTATATTGATGCATAGTGGTATCTTGTATATTCATGCAACTTGGCTCGTTGAGACGTGAAACTTGGTGGACAGATCCAAGTGGTCCACCTTCCTATGTTATTAGCGGGATTTCTTAATTAGTCTCAAAATGGCCGACATATGTGATGTGTATGATGTATTCAACCAGCCCAGCCCGCTCAGTCATGGCACTTGATGGACCTAGCCAGATAATGCAACTGTTCATGTCATTAGCAGGATTTCTTAATTAGTGGCAAAATGGCCGAGAAAAATGAGGTCCAATGCATATCTTACCAACCCAGCCCTGCTAAGTCATGATACTAAGTGGATGAAGTTAGATGACCAATTTCCTCATGTCATTAGCAGTATTGCTTAATTAGTCACAAAATGGAGGCGATGTTTTGAACAATCACATTTTGACACCAATTTGTAGGCATTTGCCGCTATGCTGGAGCAGAGCAGCACCAACATGTACACTTGCTCACAACTATCCAGCCACAATATCCAGCTACTACACCACCACATAGATAAATACAACCGCCATCACCACCACCACAGTGGAAGTTGCAATGAGCACACCAGTATAATATTATGTGCTAGAGCTGCAAGAAAACAGACCACCACATCAGGCGCTGCTACTATATACTACTACTACCACCACCACACAGTGCAAGTTACAATATTACGGCCACCACATGCATTCCTAAATGAAAATGACCACCACCACCACCACATGGTGCCAGTACAATGGATGCATTCAGTATATGTGCCATTGCTCTAGAAAAAACACCACCACCACCACCACACAGTGCAAGTTACAATATCGCAGCCACCACCACCTGTGCCAGTAAAGTATCTGTGCTAGTTGGTCATAGAGAAAAAGACCACCAGTGCAAGTTACAGTAGCCACCACCACATGTGCCAGTAGAGTATCTGCACTAGTTGGTCATAGAAAAAGACCACCAGTGCAAGTTACAGTGGCACCAGCACCATTCGCACCACCACATGTGCCAGAAAGTAAATGCGCTCAATGGCTGAAGAAAAAAACCACCAGCGCAAGTTACAGCTGGTCAGAACCTGCACCGCCACCATTGGAGTGCACGCTGCAGCAAGCAAATGTAACTTGCCTAAGGGCATGCCATTGAATTTCTTCCCACGCACCCTCAATTCAATGGCATGCCCTTAGGTAAGCTTACATTTGCTTGCTGCAGCGTGCACTCCAATGGTGGCGGTGCAGGTTCTGACCAGCTGTAACTTGCGCTGGTGGTCTTTTTCTTCAGCCATTGAGCGCATTTACTTTCTGGCCCATGTGGTGGTGCGAATGGTGCTGGTGCCACTGTAACTTGCACTGGTGGTCTTTTTCTATGACCAACTAGTGCAGATACTCTACTGGCACATGTGGTGGTGGCTACTGTAGCTTGCACTGGTGGTCTTTTTCTCTATGACCAACTAGCACAGATACTTTACTGGCACAGGTGGTGGTGGCTGCGATATTGTAACTTGCACTGTGTGGCGGTGGTGGTGGTGTTTTATATATATATATATATATATACGAACATGAAGCCATACGAAGACCTAAATCTGAAAACAATATAGGGGCGCCTTCGGCGCCCCAAAAACACTGCATTAACTGTCGATGTGTGGTAGGTCCACCTTTGTATGTAATGGCATGAATTCTGTGTTTGATCTAGCTCAGACTCAATTCTAGTCAATGTTTTGTTTGTTTCATATCACATTTTTATTTATTTAGAATTATTGTACTTATATGCGTAGCAGTTTGAGTCCTCTCGTTATCAAGTGAGGCATTTCGCAGTCAGCATTTTTGCATTCGCAGTCATCACATCGTATTATAGCTTTTCTTGCATGAATCAGTCAATGTATATATTGAAGCAAAACACATATGCAGTGACAAATTTACACAATGTTTGCATGTCATTCTATCATTGAGAATTGCCATTCACAGCACTATAATGCATCATCCTATTCTTGTATACAGCTATATGTATCATACAGCCATGCAGTGCACACAGGACAGATTGATAAATTCCTTCAGTTAACTCACAACATGCATGAACAGTATACAGTACGTGTTGATGTACATGTACACATATAATATGAAAGAGTAGTGTTATATAAGTGTATGTGATGTATAAAGTCTGCCCATGCTGCACAAGTATCCTATCCTCCTCCTGTGGTGTGTGTCCAGTGAGAGTGTGTTTAGCTGCTCAGACCATCCAACTGCTCCTGAATGGACTCCAGCTGTGTACAAAGGAGAGATATACATGGAAGAAAACATTCATTCTGAACACATCCTACAAGTGTGGTGCACTACAATTAGGGACTGCACTATGAAGGGGGATGAGTAGGCCAATCAATATCAAATCACTTTACCTTCAAGTCCACAAAGCATGCACACACATGCACACACACACACACACACACACACACACACACACACACACACACACACACACACACACACACACACACACACACACACACACGTACACACACACACACACACACACAAACACACAGACACGAGAGTATACTAATTATCACATGAGTCCTACCTGAGAATAGAACTGGAAGAGCTCTTCATGAGTGAACTCCACACGGAGCTTCTCAGTGTCCTGGGAAGATGCAAAGATGTAACTAATCCTACAGTACATTGTCAGTCAGTACATGAGATGATGTCTATGAGGCTACGCATCATGACATTAGACCATTCACTGATAATTGGACTTCTAGTTTCCTCCGTTGGTGGATATGGCAGTGAGAACAGTTGAAGGAGGCTATTGAGTCAATAGTTACTGTAATTTGTTATTCAAGTTGGAACAAGCACATTCTCTTCTCTTGACACACCATCCAATGTGAGTGTCTGGCCCGCTAGTCTACCCCACACACTGTCTGGCCTGCTAGACCATCCCACCATGACTGTCTGGCCTGCTAGACCACCCTATGTGAATAAATGGCCAATATTCACTGAAGTGTTGGCTAATAGCAGACAATAGTGTGCACATTGCATTGGAGGCTAATAAGGACAGCCGGTTGTCACCTCTCCTGTCTTTATGCCAAACTCAAACTGAGCGTTGGGTAGCTTCATCTTGGACTGGCTGGCTTGAGCCATGGACAGGTTCAGTCTCCAGTTGATGCCATCCAGCTGTGTTGGGAAGAAGGTTCTCCCTCTTAGTCTCTCTACCACTGCACGACCCTGGCTAGCCCAAGACTGAGAGAAGAGGGAGGCCTGCATTGGGGACGGAGGAAAGAGAGGGGGTTGGAGAGGAGAGAGGGGTAGAGATGTAGGGTGATAGAAAGGAGGGAGAGAGAGAGGAACACATGCACTCACACCTGCATACACACCTTACCTTATCTTGATGGAGTCCAAGTGTCTGGAGCTGCTCTGAAAGGACCTCAGGCTTTGCCAAGTGGTAAGCTGACTGCAAGAGGGAACAGGGACACAATCCAAATCTGAATGCAAGACCACAGACAAACAAGTATACAAACATTCAGCACGCGCGTACACACACATGCATGCACACAGGTACATGCACAAACACATGTGTACACAAACATAAGCATTGACTCTATGGCACACTCACTTGCTCAAACACAAACACAGTCACTTCAATGAGCAGCTGCACATCTTTACCATCCAAGCCAAACACAGCCTGCAGCTTTGCTTCCTCCTCTTCTGAAAATATCCGTTCATCCTAAAACACACAACAAGTAACTAGCTACAGTATAACAATCACATCAAACAACACTCAACACACCACATACATACACCTATCCTTTGCATGTACGTATACCTTGACTATGTTTATACATAAATGCTACACCTTTATATCATACTGCATACACGCATGCATACATACACACACACAGCAAGTACACTACTCACATCTCATGTACATCCTTGTGACAGTGCTAACTACTACGCATGGATCAGAGACACATGCTTTACACAGATGTACAACTCCATTGTGTCATCCACCCACACAAACGCACACTCGCACAAACACACACATACAGTACCTTCATATGCAACTTTTGCAAAACTCTGGCTAAGATTCGTCCGAATTTAGAGCCTTCCAATTCGTTTATAATGCTGATGGCTTTCTTTACGCTGCACAATAAATAATACACGAATATGACGTTTAACACGTCGCGAATAAGTAGGGCGTGAGTGTGTATGTGCATATTACCTCGGAGTGGCTTGGAACAGCGGAGCCGCCATGTTGGTTTGGTAGGGAATTCCCCTTACTCCGTTTACGCTGTTATCCGGACCTCTGTGCACGGTTACACCACATGTGCCCATGATTGCTCGTACCGCTGGAAGGATTCCATTGTTCTTAGCGAGAAGCAGGTCGCGCGGTATAAGAGGCTTATTCGTCATGGCAGAGAAGAAGCAGAAGGCTACTCCGGACAAGGCAGCAAAACACAAGTACCCTTTGGAGGTGAGCTCATCGTGCTTTGGTAGTTCGCAAGAGTTTGCGTTGTGTAAACAGTTGTATCAAGAGTAGTATGGAGTGGTTTGTGGATTATGTATGCGTATGACTGTCCATGCCAGTCAGTTTCCTGGATTATAATGAAGCTTCCATTGTATTCTTTACATGTGAAAAGACACTGTGCACTTTGTAACTACATACTTGACAAGATGTCTCATCTTTTGCCAGCCTATTTATGACTATGTTTTACTTCTGTCGTATCATCTCTCTCTCTCTCTCACTCTCTGTTCCTCTTTCTTTCCCTCTCTCACGTGTGTGTCCGTATGTTGGTCCATGTGTGTTTAGATGGACCCGCCTCCTTCCTACCTTGCTGAGCGCATTGCCTTGTTTAATGAGCTGAAGGCTAAGTACGATGCAGAGATAGCCTCCAAGGAGCGTATTCCCATCAAGGTGACCCTGACTGATGGAAAGGTGGTGGACGGCAAGGCCTGGGAGACCACACCCTATGACATTGCCGCCCAGATCAGTAAGGGGTTGGCTGACAATGCAGTGGTCGCCAAAGTGAATGGTGTCTTGTGGGACTTGGATCGTCCGCTGGAGGGAGATGCGAAAGTGGAGATTGTGAAGTTTGAGGATGCGGAAGGTATACTATGGTGTGTGTGTGTGTGTGTGTGTGTGTGTGTGTGTGTGTGTGTGTGTGTGTGTGTGTGTGTGTGTGTGTGTGTGTGTGTGTGTGTGTGTGTGTGTGTGTGTGTGTGTGTGTGTGTGTGTGTGTGTGTGTGTGTGTGTGTGTGTGTGTGTGTGTGTGTGTGTACGTGTGTGTCATACATACACATGATGGAGGTGGAAATACCATACAAGCGTGTGTATCCCACATACATTGCACATCAAGTTATATACGTGTACACATACAGTTCCCTAGTAAAGCATAGTACAAACTTGCACACATTTTCACACACTACACATAGACATACTCCTCATCACCCTTATGTACAGACTCTCCTTCACTCCCTACCCCTTCCCCCTCACAGGCAAGCAGGTGTTCTGGCACTCCAGTGCGCACATCCTTGGGGAGGCTATGGAGAGACACTACGGAGGCTGCCTTTGTTATGGACCTCCAATCGAGGACGGTTACTATTACGACATGTTCCTTGATGACCGGCAGGTCTCTTCCACTGAATTTGATCAGTTGGACACCCTATTTAAGGGCATCGTGAAGGAGAAACAGCCCTTTGTGCGGCTGGAGATGACCAAAGAGGAGCTGCTCGAGATGTTTAAGGTGTGCTGGGGTGAGGGTGAGGGTGAAAGGTGAGGTGTTACAGTACATTGGCTAAACAATCATTCTAGAGTGTGCTGAAGTGACAAACTGAATGTCTCTAACAAAGAGTAGTCTGCCTTCCTTTATTGTAAATATGGGAGCCACACTGCTTGGATGTGTGTCATTCCATGAAGACATTTTGGTACGGTAGTTCACAAGGGCAAGTATAGTTATATTGCCATTTTTAGTTGTTCAAAGTTTGTGTATAAGTACGTTATCCTAAACCTCAGAAAGTAGAGATTTAGTTGTCTCACGTGGTCGGACGCAGTCCTCCTCTTTCGTTATTGTGGAATGACTCCATTGGATGACCATTGTGCGATCATGGTTAGCGATGGAAAGGGTCTGTCTGCACAAGACTGGAGGCACTGTATATACAGTCATGTGTATTGAGGATCGAACGAATAGTCGAATAGTCGAATATTAATTCAGTAGCCGATTATTTGAAGGATAATTTATTCATTTGAATATTTGTGTCGATTTATGACGTCATAAAATGGCCTCCAACCACATAAAACTCGTTTTGTTCATGAATCAGTCGATATCTATGAATGAAACACCTAACTTTCATGGATTACGCAGAGATGACAGAAAAATGCTTTTTGTCAGGTCAAATGTCCCCATTCTGCTTTTCATCTGTCTTTCTACTCCCACTTCCGGTAGTCGCTTCACAGAAGACCACCATTTTTGGTAATCACTTCCAGTGGAGCAAATATTCAAATATTTGTCCATTGGAAACAATGAATATTCAAATTATTACTTGTTGCTGTAGTTCCTCTACTTCCTTCTTCTCTTGTGATGCAGTACAATGAGTTCAAGTGCCGTATCATTCGCAACAAGATCACCGTGCCCAAGACTACCGTCTACCGCTGTGGTCCACTGATCGATCTCTGTCGGGGCCCGCACGTCCGCCACACGGGGAAGATCAAGGCCAACAAGATCACGAAGAACTCTGCCACCTACTGGGAGGGGAAGGCTGACGCTGAGTCCTTGCAGAGGATCTATGGGATCAGTTTCCCTGACACCAAGCAGCTAAAAGAGTGGCAGCATTTTCAGGTGGGCAGGGCTGGTGGTGTAGGTGGGTGTGGTGGGTGGTGTACATAGAGGTGTGATGTATATTTAGTACTACTGGAGTAGTGCTTTGGTATGTGGGGTGAGTATTGGCTGTCCACTGTGGAGCTGTTTCAAGTGAAGGAGGTTGACACAATTTTTTGTTTCTTTCTGTTACTTCTACTATTCTTACATTCTTGCATGTAGGAAGAAGCTGCCAAACGTGACCATCGGAAGCTTGGCCGTGAGCAGGAGCTCTACTTCTTCCATGAACTCAGCCCAGGCAGCTGCTTCTTCCTGCCCAAGGGAGCGCACATCTACAACAAACTCATTGAATTCATCAAGGTGAGGTGGCAGCACCATCCGGGTACCTACAGTAGTCAGTTCATTGAAAGGGGAAGATATGGCATAATTTAAGACTTCAACTGATTAATCTGTCACGCTTCATAGATTCCCCCTATCTCCTACTTTCTCCCTCCTTTATGAGAACTGCTCTTATTGGGGGTTCCGGCATTATTGCCGTGTGTTTGTACACCATTGGTGCTGTGACCTCTAAACTCTGTTTATAGCAGTTACTTTAGCTGGTTTTATAGCTTTAGTTGCATGTTGTTGTGCGTTGTGTCCTTTGCTGCAGGGGGAATACCGTCGCCGTGGTTTCCAGGAGGTGGTTTCCCCTAATGTCTACAACAGCAAGCTGTGGGTGACCTCAGGCCACTGGCAACACTACGCGGAGAACATGTTCAGTTTTGAGGTCGAGAAAGAGACCTTTGCCCTCAAGCCTATGAACTGCCCTGGACACTGGTATGTATGTGTGCATGTGTGTGTGTGTGTGTGTGTGTGTGTGTGTGTGGCTAGTTTAATGTATCCATGACTATCTATAAGAATGAGTGTTACTGTATCATGCTGATTCAGCATTCTACGTACCTGCGTCTCTCTTCCTCGTCTCTGCTTCTCCTCCGTCTCTCTCCCTTCCCTCCCCTTTGCTCCCCTTCACCCTCCTCCCTCCATTCCTCTCCTGCAGTGTCATGTTTGACCACAGACCTCGGTCGTGGAGGGAGCTGCCCTTGAGGATGGCTGACTTTGGTGTGCTCCATCGCAATGAGCTCTCTGGTGCCCTCTCCGGTTTGACAAGGGTGCGACGTTTCCAGCAGGATGACGCTCACATCTTCTGCATGCCAGAGCAGGTTAGATCACATGCAGGGTACATGGTGTGTGCAGTGGTCACATGCTAATCACATGGTGTACAGCAGTCACATGCTAGTCACATGGTGTGTCACATGCAGGTCACACGATGAGTTAAAGTGTACAGTGTAGAGTAGTGCCATACTGTACGGTTGGTGCATTCTTCATTGGTTGTGTCATCTCTTTCTCGTCAGATTGTGGAGGAGATGAAGGGCTGTCTGGATTTCCTCAAGGCAGTGTACGGGGTGTTTGGTTTCTCCTTCAAATTGAAGCTTTCCACTCGCCCAGAGAAGTTCATGGGTGAACCAGCACTGTGGGACAAGGCTGAGGCTGTGAGTCAGCTGTTACGTATGATGTGTAAAAGAGAGTGAGAGTGAGAGGGAGAGGGGATTGAATGGTAGTAGAGAACCCAGCAATATGAGACAAGGCTGTAGCAATGGGTCAGCTGAAGTGAAGATGGAGAAGGAGAGGACATACCGTATATCGCAAAATGTTCGCGACCAATAATTTTCGCGAATGAAGCAAATCCACGAAAATTTCTGTCGCGAATTTTATATGCATATAATACCTATGGTATAATAGTAACTTGTGTATGCGTGTGATGTCACAATAAAATGGCGGATCAACAAACAGCATGTAGCTCTTCCGTTTGCTGGATTTCAGAATCGATTGCTCCTGCTATTTACACTAAAAAGGCTTTGATGTCCATCTTGTAGAGTCTCCTTCATGAAATTTTTATTCGCGAACATTTCTGACACCCGTTTTGGCAGCAATTCGCGAAATTTTTTAGGTCGTGAAAATTTTGCGATATACGGTATACCATATTTTTCTGTATAGAGGCCGGGCTCGAATAGTGGCCGGGGGTCAGGAGGCCAGTCCATTAATAGAGGCCGGGTCCGAATAGTGGGCGGCTTCACCGCGATCGACATGGAATGCCTCTCAATCGACGCTTTTGTGCTCCTTAGCAACTGCAAGTCACTTGTCACACTTCACAGTTGCCAAGGATCATTAGAGTTGCAAGAGCGATGTCTAAGAGAAAGTCATAAGGTAGGGGAGGGGGGTTCCGAACAGGGCACCGCATTTCGCCTGCACTCAGTAGAACAGCTTCCGTTTCTGTATGCAGTTAGCACAAGAGTCAATGTATAAACTGACACAACGAGTCTCGGAGAAGCTGTTCCTTCGAATGCAGACGGAGCATGGCGCAGTGTTCAGAAGCCCCATCTTGTTTGGAACCCCCTACTTTACCTTACAATGTCTCCTTCAAATTGAAAGCTGTTGAGTGCACAGAGAAGACAACCAAGGAAGCTGCTGCCACCTTATACACGTGGTGGCCTCTAACAACGCTCTCTTTCACGACAGAACTAGTCGCGTGCGAATCTTGACTTGCAGTCATTCTCCCCATGCACGGAGACACAATACTATGCACCACTGATTTTATATTGGAAACAAGGCCAAGTATTAGGAAAAATATTTTGTAGGCGAATAGTTTGTGGGCAATACGTAGCAGATTATTCAACAACTGAATGCAGGATGTTTCGGCCCGAAGGCCTTCGTCAGCTGCATACAAAACTGAGAATGTACAGTGTGAGACTGGTTTATATACGTAGCTATGGGTAACTGTGTGTGACCAATCAAATTCTAGGATTATGTGTACATGTGTTTAGCCAATCAGAAACATAGTTATGTGTACAGGGGGTGTGGCCAATAAAAAGAAAATGGTAGGGTTAGCCTGCCTGCCTAGTCATGCCTGTGTATGCCCTGGGGCCTGCCAGCTGCCTGTCCTTGCACGGAGTGCCCAACTCTGCTTGCCCGCCCATGCCTGTGTGCCTCTTCCCACGCCCCCTATTGCCCAAGATACACCTAAGTGATTGGCCTACCCACTAGCCAAGGAAATTGCTGTCTGGACTGATTGGCCTGCTAGCATGACTCATTTTACTGGTACTATTGCTAACGATGCCCTACATCATGCAGTGTCGTGCTTCCGTTCCCTGTTGTCACTGTTGGCGATGTATATAGCCACCCTGGACATCTGTGTGTTGGCTGCTTGTTGCACACCCCGATAAGGCCCATAAGCACCCACCTCCCCAGTCATGTTAACCCTACTTATCAAGATAAATATTATGTAGTCATTGTGCACCATCTGACTGGTCCAGAGGGTGCTGTTAACTAGCTACTGTACATTCACAGCTGAAGTGTCCCTCTTGGCACAAGATACTGTAGTGACTTGAGGATGCACTTGGTTCAGATGTTGAATGTTGTGCTGGCTTCCATTCTGTAGCAACTTGAGCAGTCTCTGAATGAGTTTGGGGAGGACTGGGAACTGAACCCTGGGGATGGGGCCTTTTACGGGCCAAAAGTAAGATCAGTATGCATCAGCCTGTATGCAGATGCAGACAATCACGAGCACACACACACACACACACACACGCACACACACACACTGACTCCAGCTCTGCTTCTTCCACAGATTGACATCATCATCAAAGATGCCCTGCAACGCCCTCACCAATGTGCCACCATCCAACTGGACTTTCAGCTCCCAGAGCGGTTCAACCTGACCTTTATTGCATCGTATGTGTGTGTGTGTGTGTGTGTGTGTGTGTGTGTGTGTGTGTGTGTGTGTGTGTGTGTGTGTGTGTGTGTGGTCATGTGGTGCGGACAGTTTCTGCACGTTGAACAAAAGTTACAAAACATTGGTTTACACTCACGGGATACGCATTCCTACTGTTGCAACCTATCAGCCCCCTTGTTGTTGTGGCATGCGTAAAGATGTACGTACATTGTCACTTAAAACATACATATTCATGCTAACCACACTATCATGCATAATCATACTAGCAACACTACTACGGTTCTCCTCCTAAAGAAAAGGAAAATACAAATGCAATCATAGCTAACCATAACAGAGACCCCAGTGTCAAACAGTTGGTTCATAACGGTCTGGAATATGATGAGACTGTCGAGGATAACTCCAAGGAGATGTCTCACTTGGTGCGCTTGCTGCCACTGGTGTGGTCTGGGCAGTCACTGGATGTTCAACATATTTCTCCGTCGATCAAGAGGTGTCAGCTGTGCTGCTCAGATCCGCAGAGAGCTCCTGATTAAGTGATTGGTGCTGTAGTTGATTTTGGTGGCTTCTGACTCTGGCTCCATTTGTCAATTCAATGACAAATGACACAGGCCCAGTAACTGTAATAATGGAAATGACACAGGCCCAGTAACTGTAATAATGGACCCATGCAGCCATTTCTCACCAGGATGTAAGTTTCTGGTGTACACTGTCATCAGCCTTGAATGTGCGATTCCTGGCATTCAAGTCATGATTGGCTTTCTGCTGTTGTTGCTTGCTCTCTACCCTCTCAGTAAGAGTAGGTCTAGCAAGATCTAGCCTGGAATGGGGTATTCTGCCCAGCAACAGTTCTGCTGGAGCTTCACCAGTTGTGCTGTGTGGTGCCAACTGGTAACTGAAAAGGATCTTGCAAGTCTTGAGTTCAAGAACCCATTATGTACCTTGTTCAGCCCATTCTTCATGATCTGTGCTGCACACTCAGCAAGACCATTTAAAGCTGGGTGGTAGGGTGATGATGTAATCAGGCTGATTCCATTAGTCTGCAAGAAGGACTGGAATTCGTCACTGACCAAGCACAAACCATTGTCAGTCGCAATGGTTTCTAGAATCCCAAATTGGGAGAACACTGTGTGCAGTTTCTGGATTGCATTACTTACTGACTGCATTCAAACACTTCAATCCACTTGGAGTGGGCATCAATCATCACTAGAAACATCTTCCCATCAATTGGACCCGCATAGTCCGAATGTACTCCAGCCCAGGGGCGAATTGGCCATTTCCAAGGATGTAAAAGGGGTGATGGCTAACAAGCTTGACAGGATCTGACCATGTCTTCAGTCTCTTTGCCCTGTCATGGCCACCATACATACATCCTAGCAAGGCCCTTCATTCTGGACATGCCGGGGTAGCCTTCGCGTAGCTGCTGCAAAATGGCCTTACAGCCTTGAGGTGGAACAACCACCCGAGAGCCCCAAAGGCCACTACCACCA
The DNA here is from genome assembly GCA_964019415.1 of Ianthella basta. Lineage (NCBI taxonomy): Eukaryota > Metazoa > Porifera > Demospongiae > Verongiida > Ianthellidae > Ianthella > Ianthella basta. Next base: position 2,660,626 of record OZ025884.1, read on the forward strand.
TGTACAGACAGCTCAGATTTGCGCTTTGTGAAAGGTACCAGCTCTGGGGTGCACTGTGATGGCCAACTCTGCTTGAGGGCCTGAAGAACCAACAGCGAGGATGGGTCACGCCTGCTCCATGAGCTGATCTGCTTCGAGGTTACTGGTGACTCCTCCAATTGTTTCATTAACAGGACCAACTCTGGGGGTGTCTGTGGTTGTGCTGGCAGCTTACCGAGGGCATGTGAAAGATGAGTCGTGGCTCGGCTAACAGACACCGCTGAATGGCTGCCTCACTGATCCCACAAATGACCCTGTACCTCAACATGTTGTCCAGAGTCTGCTGGAAGTTTGCAGAACTCTGCTAGTGAATGCAATTCTGCCACAAACGTGGCTACGGACTCACCTGGCTGACAGAAACGGCTGTGAAATTTGCATCACTGTACCATTTCCAACGGTGTCGGGTTGTGGTGCTTGGTCATCATGCGAGCTAAGGTCTTGTCACCTGGCTTCTCAGGTGACACCAAGGTATGTAGCAGCTTGTACACAGACAGACCCATAACCGCTAAGAAAACTGACCTTTTCTTCTCTGCCGCATCAATGCTGTTCATCACAAAGAAGTGCCAGAGCCTCTCCACGCACTGTGATCTCTCCTCCTGAACAGCATCAAACTCCTCCACCATCCCCAGTGTTGCTGCCATTGTCCAATGACGTTGCAGACGCACGATTCCCCCCTTGTCACCAGAAAAGATGTGGTATCTTCCATTCGGGAAGCCGACATGGAACAATAGGTTGGATTCAACTTCTATGATAAGTACGTACAGCAAAGCACCAATCATACACTTGTTTCTTAGTATCAGTCCACAATACGAATGGATATTATCACAATATACTCCTAATCACATCATGTTGCTAGGCAACCAGTCACACTCCACCTGCTAATGTAGTACTCTGTGATTGCTTGTGAAGGGGTGATGTGTGAACTCCTAGATCAGTAACAAGAGAAGAATGCGAACTTCTCATGTTAACCCCATGTGGCAACACAATGCTGTTATGTGTAAGGTCTCTGAGAACACATACTCCACAACAAACAGTACTGAAGTGTGTGTGAGCGATTACCTATGTGTACATGCTTACAGTGGGCATGCATGTTAAACGTTGAGTGAGACATTAAGCAAATGTGAGCTCTATGGTCTATTCTCACTTCCTCTCTGCCCCTCCTTTCTCTCCACATTCAATTGCAGAGCTGGTGAAGGAGAAGAAGACCGCCGTCGTCCAGTCATCATCCATCGAGCCATCCTGGGCTCAGTGGAGAGAATGATAGCCATCCTGACTGAGAACTTTGGAGGAAAATGGTGAGGTGGAAGCCAGGGTTCTCTAAACTTCTTTTGAGGAGTACAGGTTACTTCTACTGTTCTTTGTACACTACCACTATTGGATGCTGTCTGATTTGTGTGTTTCTGTATTTTACCTGGTCAGGCCCTTTTGGCTGTCTCCTCGTCAGGCCAGGGTTGTCCCTGTGGTGCCCAAGTTTGATGAGTATGCAAAGCAGGTTGCTAAGCAACTGTATGAAGCTGGTTTTGAGGCTGAGGCTGACCTCCTCCCCGGGGACACCATGAACAAGAAGATCAGGAATGCACAACTGGAGCAGTGGAACTACATCCTTGGTGGGTGGGTGTGGCGGATGAGTGTGGTGGGTGGGTGGGTGGGCATGGCAGATGTGTGGGTGTGGCAGGTGGAATGAATAGGTGTGAGCATTGGAAGGAATCGTCTAAACGCTGGACAGGGGAACGGTAGTAGAGAATTGTAGAATTGCACAGCATCATTGTATGGCATTGCCCAACTAAAGGTATCCTTTGTGATTTATTCACAGTGGTTGGTGAGAAAGAGGAGCTGAATAAAACTGTGAATGTGCGCACAAGGGACAACGTGGTCCACGGTGAGATGTCAGTTGAAGCAGTAGTGGACATCTTCAAGAAGCTGGCAAGCTCTTTTGCCAATGACGACAAAGCACATTTTGGAAAATAACTAGAACTACCTTCTTCACATGAATTGCGTAGTGACCTACCATTTGCAGGCATCAATTCTATGATATTGTCTTCTTTATTAAGTATTTTGGGTACACTAATATTTCTGTACGCACATTATGTAGGATGTTGTACAATGTTAGTGTATTGTACATTTATACTATAGATACGTATGACATTGTGTATAACACACATGAACATACATGTAGGTTGAACCAGGTACATTGGTAGTCTTGCAAGCCGGACTGTTGCAGTATTGTGCAACAGTCCAGCTTGTGAGACTAGCTATAGTACATTGCATTAGTATGTACATGCATATAATTATAGCATTCTAATGATTTGGAAGCACTGCACGCATATGCCATAACTGTATAATATTATTCATACACACTAAGTATGATTATGTATAGTATACATAGTACAGCTGTCAGCACTATACTGTACAAATACATAGCATGCTATATAAATGCAGCTGGCAGCTGCCTCATACACCATGCATGGGTAGTCTATTGAACTAGACTTCTTCCATGTTTTTGCATGACCAGAAATGGAAGGGCACTTGGCTACATATATAGGTGCATGCTATAATTGTATTGCGAGGCAACAGTTTCTATAGTTCGATAGGCTGTAAATACAGCTATTGTGTCTACTGTTTGTACTGTGCTATAATTATTATAGCTGTTATCTGCATATTATTATATAATAGCCATAAAAGCTGTTATATTACACATGTACAATGCAGTATAATAGTCATATGTTCATTATTATTCACACATAATAATTATTATGCTTGAAAACAGCAATCAATTAGCAGCTCACATGCCACATGTGACAGTACATGTGGTAATGTACATGGCATGATGTGTGCATGTATGAAATAAGTGAAATGAAGGAAACAGCAGCTCACGTTCATGTGTATGGGAATGGCTATATGTGTGTGACTGTTTAATAGTACTAGTCCCGTTTTCAGCTAGCACTGAAGGGAACTGTCCTGTCTTCACAGCCTCACTCTATTCCTTTCTTTACTGCAACGAGCGCACAAGCAGCAGAAGAAGAGCCAGAGGACATTGGAAATGAGACATCCAACCTATACAGATACGTTGCAGCAGATATGAGACAGTATTATAAGAGCCAAGTCACTAGTTATGCCAGTTATCGAACAGTCATGCAAATATGCATGTCACCAACATGTATGTATGAGGTTGTATTTTAGTCTCATGTAGCCAACCATTATTCTTGCCTCCATTATTATATGCTGATGTCATCGGTTGGCAGGATGTCATCAATTAAAAATGGAGGGGAGAAAGTAGTGGGCTACGTGAGACTTATTGTATTTATGGCTTGTAGTGTGTGTGTGTGTGTGTGTGTGTGTGTGTGTGTGTGTGTGTGTGTGTGTGTGTGTCCGTGTGTGTGTGTGTGTGTGTGTCCGTGTGTGTGTGTCTGTGTGTGTCTGTGTGTGTGTGGGTGCGTGTGTGTGGGTGCATGTGTGTGTGTGGCTGTACACCCAAACTCTCTAACATACAGCATTGCCAAGGAGGGCAAACTGCAGACCAATCATCAGGTTCATCCCAGAATTAGCCAATGTGTCCTGGGACAGGTCGGGTGCTGGCACAGATGAGTTTCCACTCGCAGCTGGTGTTCCATCACTAACAGCACTCCTCACAGTCATATAGTACAGAGTTGAACTGACTGCCCACCACGCAGAGAGAAGGAGGAAGGCTGTCCCTTCCACTACCTGCATCCAACGAGTCCACTGCATCAATAGAAACAGGTACTTTCAGTGTCAACCTTCTTGTGAATTAACAAAAACATTTTACTACATAAATATAATTATAGGTACCTGCTTCTAGGACTGTTTCTAGAACTGTACTTGCACGGTGGCCTATATTATATGATATGTATTAACTAAAATATTGTAATAATCGTGGTTGCTGCCTGTGTTTGGAGAGCTAAGTAGTGGCAGGGTGAAGAGGCTGGGGGGACATGTTGCCAGCTGCTACCTTTCAGCTGCACCAGACTGAAAAATTGGATAGGAAACTGGTACTCACCACCAGTGAGGAGCCATACAGCTGGCACTATATTCAAGCATCAACTGCGCAGGCAAGTTCATCAATCAAAGGAAAACTATCCACCACTTGATAGGTACCCAATTGCAAGTTTGATGTTTCTCTTTCAGCAGCCTTGTGGTCAACTTAATAGCTAGTTCCATGATAACACACACAAGTTGAATACTATCACCCAAAATTGATGCTAATTAGATTAGATACCTTATAATATTATACAGTTGATTTCAGAATGGTTGGTCAAATGGCAGATCACAAATGGTGGAATGGCAAATGGTGTGAAATAGCGTGACACCTAGTGTGATCGTTCCGAGTGCACGTGGTGTGCATGAGACCGAAGAGGTAGTTGCCACAATATATGACAATACACCATGCACTCGCCCTATACCATTTGTGATTTATCATCAATTTTGCCATTTAGGGTCAACCATTCTGAAATCAAACGTACTGACTCACCTTGCGAAAACAGCTACGTACAGACTAACACATTGATCAGTGTGACACAGACACACTTTGACTGACATGGTAGGACTTGAATACACACCACTCACTGACAGGCTGTTGAGGGCGCACATGATGAAGTCCTTCAGGATGAAGGCACTTGCCAGCATGACTGACACCACAGAGATCGCCATGCCGTTGAGGCAGAGCGAAAAGAGATCGCCACTGGAGAAGCAACCACCGTAACTGACTCGATTGCTGGCATCGATGTAGAAGAAGCCGCGACTGGCCAACGCAACGATGTTAGCGATGGCTACGCCCTGTGGGGTCACGGAGCGAAGGAACGGACAAGAACACATTACAACAGATTGTTCTGGTCTAATCGTCCTCCCTTTCACTGCCGGTGACACGGTCAGAGGCACGGCTTACCAGTAAAGCGACCCTCGATATCCCCTGAGGGTTTATCACGCTCAGCCCACACGACTTTAGCGGGCTGTGTGGATAGGAGTCGTTATTCCAGGTGCTTCGGTGCAACCTCTTCATCTCTCTCTACACTCGAACACACAGTAGCTGACGAGTTTCAAGGGTCAAAGAGGACGAGCCAAGGGCGAAGCCAACAGTAGGACATTTACCGTATGCCTACTCCAATTAACTACAGAAAAGGTACTGCGCGCATTTTCAAGATCCCCTAGACTGGATCTTTCCCATTGCAGGTCTTGCGGCAGTGTTGCGTTACAATTTAATGGGCATTTTTCGATCGTACCCGTGTACGTACGTACGTGCCTCATATTCCACATGCATGCCTGTGTGCAGTACTACAGCAGAGCTACTGCAGAGACCACACGTGTACGTGTGTGCAGGTTCAGTATTGGGCTAGCTAGTTGACGGAAGGAAAGCATAATTAGCTTAAGTTGCTGATGTAGGGGGTCTTTCATGTGTCTGTGGTCCATGTAGCTATAGCAACCAGGTAGCTGTATACGCAGTTCAAGGGTGCAACGAAGACACAGTGTGCCCTTTTGGAAGCTGCATGCATGCACAAGCTGATACACTAGCTTGGACATGATCAACTATATGATGGACAATCTAAGGTGCCAGCCTATGTACCTAATTAATGCAGCCAGCTCTACATAAAGTCAATTGGCCCATATGTTGATCATTGACATGCAGTTTTCATGACACATGCACGTTCCATTGGCCACTGGGCTGAGTGTTCAGTTGTCTTCTGCCGTGCATAAGCACATGTATATTGAGCAATTCTAGAAGCAGTCTAAGGAGACTCAGTGTGATTTGGAACAGTACTGGGGGACCAAAGGAGCGTGTTTGTATATACATGAGCTCAATAAACGCATGCAGATACAGGAAACAAGCATTGCAATACCTCAAGAAGCAATGTAGGCACTACGCACACTATAGGAACACTAGCTTTTACAAGAGATAAGAGAGCAGCGCATTCTACTGTTGTGGGAGTCTAAAAAGCGTAAAGAGGCTGGCTACAAGAGAACTCTACCAAACAAGAAGTTGTTTGTTTCCAAACATATACTTCTCTCCATAGCTACAAGGAGGCAGTCCTGTCTTACGCCATCTCCAATTTCTCTTCCCCTACTCCCTTGTTGGAACGAGATGGCAAGAAGCGGCAGAAGGCTGTGATTCCATACTGAATGACAGCTGTAATCTGTACATTGTCATGGGAGCAACAGTAAGAGTGCAAATATAAATGATTGGATATGCATGCCATTATTGTGTACCAATACCAGACACTTTATGGGCATGTAGTGTGTGTGTGTGTGTGTGTGTGTGTGTGTGTGTGTGTGTGTGTGTGTGTGTGTGTGTGTGTGTGTGTGTGTGTGTGTGTGTGTGTGTGTGCATGCGTGTGTGTGTGTGTGTGTGTGTGCATGCGTGTGTGTGCGTGTGTGCACGTGGGAGTGCATGTCAGTGTGTGTATAACATACACTCATGGCAAGGAGGGTAAACTGAATACCAATCAAAACATTCATGCCACTACGAGCCGTCATATCCTGGGACAGGTCAGGTGCTTGCACAGATGAGTTTTGCAATCCAACAGGTGTCCCAACAGTGATAGCACTCCGCACAGTGGCGAAATACAGAGCTGAGCTGATTGCCCACCACACAGCGAGGACAAGGAAAGTTGCTGCCTCCACTACAAGCATCACACGTGTCCACTGCACAAATAGAAAGACAGAACTCAGCTGACATAGAGAACCTTCTTGTCAAGCACAAACAGAGAAAATAACATCAGTAAACTAATAAATATCAAACATCAGATGTATAAAGACATGCTGATAGATGCCTGCAATGCCTTAGTCACATCCCCTGCCCACCACTTCTGCTAACAAAATGGCCACAGAAAGGGTGGTCCAGTATCCTTGGGCCGATTCCTTGGCCCTCACCAGCCCAAATAATTCTTACCAATCAGATCACTGCGTGGTCAAGTGTCTACTGAAACAGTATACTGTATAGACTTAAATGTTCGCAGAACTAAATATTGTGAATTGCAGAATTTCACCATATTCATGGATATTACTTTTACTGGTGCTGGCTTAGTCATATTATATTGTATTATATGCACTATATTTCTATATTAAAGCTGGCCACACTGATTTCCCTATCACAAGCTAGTGACCTTCTCCATTGGTTTGACACTTCACACCTGCTGTGTGCTGAAGTTTGCTTCACAGACTCTCAATGGAAGCAGAAGCAACCTTCTCTCTAGCTCGCCCTCATGCACATCACACTTCCAGCCTAACGGTAAACTTTACAACATACTAATGAATGAGTCATTCGGCGACCATTTTATACAGTTACACACTGCCTTGCTCAAAATCTCTGCAGATTAAAGAATTCAGGAAAGGCTTCTTGAAGCACAAAAACTGTGATGAATTTCAATGTGTAAACGTTCTTTCTCTGGATTATCGATATTCCACGAATGGAATCAAATTCTGTGGAAAGGAACATTTGAGACTCATCCCCTATACCTTCACATATGAGGCTTGCATGTGGTTTTGGTAGACATATAACTAAGCAGTGATCTGATTGACTACAATTATTCGAAATGCATCGATGGTGAGCCAAGGAATCGGTCCAAAGATACCAGATCACCCTTTCCGTGGCCATTCTGTTAGTGAAGTGGTGGGCTGGGAACAAGACTACAATACCTTGCTGAATGGTTGTCAAATTCCATTTTGAAATGAGAATCAAAACAGTATACCCATACTTATAGTGGCCACCTGTACACATACCTATACCAATTATAAGCTGTGGTTCAAAATTTCACCCGTATCTCAGCCTTGGGAGGGTGCCTTGAGCTAAGATCTGGAAGCCCCGAGTAGGTGTTGAGGAATGGCAGCTGCCAAGTGTTAGTGCATTGTACATGTACACACTTAACTCAAATTACATTCCTACATGAGTAGACATCACACAATGATATGATTTCGTCTGTTTAAGCACAGCAGCCACCGTTCTGACTCTACCAGCTCGCTTTCTGCCGATATCCCACCACCTGCGATTCACCAAGCAAACCAGGATGTCTTGGTGGCTGAGAAACAAGATGCCAGTGCGAACACGCAGGCTCGAGGATCGTACGATCGACTAACAGATCGACAGCAAACGCAGATCTTCTGCGACAAGTGTGTCCTACAGTTTGTTCGCCTTTCAGCACTGCGACTGCGTAACTGTCACGCGGGTTACTTGCCTCACACTTGCACATGAGGTTCTCCCCCTCTGACACTGGAATCGCACAGGTAAGTCGCTGCCATACCGTTCACTCAGGATGTTTCCTTTAGTACGTTCCGCTCACCATGCACAGGTTACACCTTCTTCGTAGCTATAATACCATAGCAAGATAAATAGCTAATACTGGTATCTATTTTCACATGTGGAGTAACCCGCGAAATTTAGAATCCGCAAAAATGTAGTTTCAAGGCATTCTACAGCATTTCGTGAAAATGAAGTGTCACAAAAATAAATACCAGCCCTAACCCTAAGCCTAACGTGCGCTAAGCGCCCTGGGCAAATGTATGGTCCCTCCTATTTACTTGACCGTACATTTCAGTTGTTGGTACAACAATTTGTATTCCACTCACAGAACAACTGTTGAGTGCCAACATGATGAAGTCCTTCAGCGAGAATAAACTTGCCACCAAGACTGACACTGCTGAGATAGCCATTCCGTTGATGCAGAGCGAAAAGAGGTCCCCGCGAGAGAAGCAGCCGCCGTAACTGACTTGGTTGCTAGAATCGATGTAGAAGAAGCCACGGCTGGCCATGAGACTGATGTTAGCAATTGCTAAGATCTAAAGCAAAAACAAAAGAATACAGAATGATTAAACTCAGATCCTTTACTTCACGGTGTAGCTATATAGCTCGAAAGGTCAACTCCCTTACCAGTACGGTTAATTTCGTCATCCATTGTAAGTACATTACCCACAGTAGGCAGGCCTTTGGCGGGGTGTGGGGCTTGGAGTCGTTCTTCCAGGTGCTTTCATGAAACTTCCCCATCTTCTGTCCAAGGATGGATCAAGCGGAATAGGAAACAGCAAAGTTCTGTGCCTCTGGAAATGGGAAACTACAAAGGGTCGAAGTAGATTGTGACCGTATTGCTTCCAATTACTAAAGAAATGATTTCTTTTCACGTACAGGTTCCCGCCCACTGGCACAGATCGTGACCAGCTAGCTAGTTGGGAATTTCGCGCAAATACACAGACTTGCATACAGTGAACTGTTCATACGGAATGTATATGTTATGATAGGCGTGCACACAGCCTATTTAGCACACACAGGTAGCTACTTGTGCACAAACATACACTTATGTACTAACAGTAGAGGCTACAGTAGCTAACTAGCTAGATAGTGTGACTGCAGGAGAATATGCCTATTCAATGTCATTGCCCTACCTCAAGTATACAATGCAGCTTAAGCTTGGCTTTAGACAGACTTTTAGATTGTATGTGTGTGTGCAGTTAATGTCCATGTGTCTGAGACTGCTGGCCCATTTAGCTGATCCCAACCAGACAGTGGGTGTTAGCTATATGCGTAGCTAGTTTTTAGTGGGGAGCAGAAGGATAAGGGCATCTATGATGGGATGTAGCTAGCTAGCTATGGGGGAGTGAATGGAGTTTACCTGACCCCTCAGGAATGCAGTTGTGAGGCCTTTCCCTTCTAGGATCCCCGCCCTTTTGTTTATATTGTGGTTTTACAAATAGTTTATGTGTAAACTGTGACCACCAGTGCAAGTTGGAGTGAGCAAACACCACAAGTATGCATAGCTATAATTATATTGTAGAGTGTTTGCACTAGCCATAGATGATGGAAAGAAAAACAACACCGGCGCAAGTTGCAGAAGGTCAGGGTGACCGATCACCAGCATTGGCACCAAATTGGATGCAGCAACAGCACAACTTGCACAAGGGCTAAACTTTGAACCTTTTCCGTGCCCTCAGGCAAGTTGCAGGTTGTTGTTGTATCTCGTTCCAACTGGTGTTGATACTTGCACTGGTGCCCAAACAACTCTAAATATTAAATAAGGAGTATTAAAGAGACTAACTGAGACAGTATTCCAAGCTTATTTTAATGGATGAATTTCAAAGGAGATTTATTGTTTAATAGTTAGCTATCCCTGGATACCAAACACAACATTTTCAATTAGCTACACCTTTGTGTCTGCCTGGTTACCACTCAGACAAAACTGAATGCTAAGTCTGAAGATTTTATTAGAAAGACATTCCTACGGTATCCACTCTTCAAGATAACAATCCCAATGTGTGGCCAATTTCAGTGTGCTTCACAACGACATGTAGCTATGGACCCACCAATAGCTATATATACATAGCTATTACCATGCAGACGTAGCAATGAATTGCTGAATTTAGAACTTTTTGTTAACAGTCACTATATCATAGGTGTGAACCTAACAATTAACCAATGTTACAAGGACAGAAGTGCTTAATAGTGGAACGTAGGCTCAGAAAGTGGGACATTTTTGCCTGCTGCGGTCACAATATAAGCCTGATGGATTGAACTCTGTTCATGCAATCTGCCATATCTTAATAAATAACACAGATGTGTGCAGGAAACCATACATGGTTTTATTTTAGTTATATGCTAGTTAAAACAGCCAGAGCTAGAGCTATATATAGTCATTCTGTACATGCATGTCAAGGCATGACATGTCCTTCCTAAATTTGGTGGCTATATTCCGTAGGTTAACACCTGGTCCAAATACTATGCATATATATACACATCTGAGATAATAAATTATGTAGACATGTACAGTCTTTGCATGCATGCATGGTCGCTGCACACACATAGAAGACTATATATGCTGAATCAATGATATTATGGCATGAAATGCATCCAACTACAAGCACTGTTGCAACTGCATGCATTCCTTTGACTGAATGCATGCACTAAGTGAAACACTACATATAATTATAGTGTGAGGAAATATATCTTGTTTTTTTCTTGGAAATACTTGACTAATTCTTGACAATATGAAATGCAAAGAAAATTCTTAGTGTCTTGAGTTGGCCAAGTGTAGTCAGGTGAATGAGTAGAAGATCAACCAAAGTCCATTGGAAACAAGACAGACAATCTGCATGCATATATATATAAAGACAAAGAACACATTGAATTAGTTTTGTAATATAATTATATTGATATCATGCTATCTTCTAAAAATTAGCTATGCATGTGTGCACGCATGTGTTTGTGCATATATGAGTTGATTACTACGAACGAACATCAGTAATAGACAAATTATTTATACGCATTAGTGTCTGTCAACGTCAACATGTGTGACTTGGTGTAGCTAGATTGGGCACAGATGCATGCATGCAATATCTGCAGGTATGTCCATACACTGCAAGCACATGGTTCTACATCATATAGCTTACACTGAGACCCAGCAGGCTGAAGCTCAAGGCACTAATGATTTCTGTCCCCAAAGCAGCCATCACATCCAGTGACAGGTCAGGAGCCGGCACAGATGAGTTTCCACTTACAGCAGGTGTTCCAACGCTCTTAGCATGCTCTGCCGTGAGAAAATACAGTGTTGCACTGATTGCCCACCAGGCAGAGAGAATGAAGAAGGTCGCCCCTTCCACTACCTGCATCCAGCGTATCCACTGCATCAGAGGAAGGATAATCCCATGCAACTGCAATGCATGCATTAATGCATGGTCCATATACATACTATGTCATTATAATATGCCTTCCTGCAAATTGAATGTAGTATAATTATACTGTATACCATAATGACAGTTATAACCAGTATGAATTTAGAAGTGTCTTATGTACAGTAGATGAATTATGTTGAAACTATGCACTCTAATCAATACACTTGTGTGCATGGGCTGGCCATGCAAACTGTCTCAAATGAGTTTAGAAAGCTAGAGCTAAAGGTGTCTCTGTGCATCTGTAGCAGGTGCTATTAGTTTTATACATACACGACATTAAATTGGCTAGCTCCACTCCTGTATCATTATGTAATACATTTGATACCTGTTATAGCACATTAGGTCACTGTGGCACTTTAATAAAACAACGTGCAACGTTGGAGGCCTATATATATGAGGTGCTGAGATGTGCATGAGTAGGTGAGACAATTCCTTGTACCAACCGGTGATAGCTTGGCGGCTAATCAACCAAGCACACAGAAGCACACTGATTCCTACTGTGAGTGTTAGCACTGTGTGTGCATGCATGACTTCAGTCTCAATCCTTTCAAGAATGCCCAAGCACAGTATATGATGTAAAGTTCTTGAGGCTACTGCAAAATTAAAGGGATTAATTTTACAGTACTATTGCATTACACAGGCATGTAGCTAAATAGAAAACACAATAAATATCATCTCATCAATATTGTGCTTAAGCCACTATTATAGCATTAATACATTGAGTCAGACTTAATACCACTGGACTCCTTAATAACAAAGTTAATCCACATTGCATGTACATGTTGGCAAATTACTAGAATGTTGCAAGGCAAGAGTGCAGAAAGTTGGCAAAAATGAGATGTTTTGAGTTTTCAAAGATTTCTGTTACCACATAGTTCACATTGTGTAGCATACATACACCTAAGCTTGTCTTGTATATGTATTAACAGTATAATTATAGAATCAAGCAATCTCAATCGAAAAAGCTCTAAAACTTCTTATATAAACAAAATAATTTGTACCGATTGTGAACACTAATTTAATGTGTGCAGCATAATACATTATACGTTAGGGCATTATGGGGTTTATAGCTAGTGCTCGCAAGACAATATCTCTATAGCCACCATTCTAGATGTATCCTGCGACTGCAGTTTACCATGCAGAATGACTCATGCATACAATCAACTTACAGATAAACTGTTGACAGAACACACGACAAAGTCCTTCAGGATGAAGATACATGCCGCCATGGCTGACACCAAGGTGATCACGACTTCATTGATGCAGTGCGAAAAGAGATCACCACGAGAGAAGCAAGAGCCAAAATTGAGTCGGTTGCTGGTATCAATGTAGAAGAAACCACCATTCAGCAGGAAGGCTATGTTGGTAATTGAAACTGCCTGTATACAGACATACGCATGGAGACATAAACATGCGGCTGATCCCATGCAAGTTGCAAGTTAACGTCACATGCACAGCTGTATACAAGGGCGGATTGAAAAACTTTTATGACTGGTTTCCAACACATAAAGGTATAGCTATAAGGAAGCATAGACATTATAAGACTGGTACATGCAAATACTAGCCAGAGGTGATCTAACCAGTTTCTGGAAACCTTGGAAACATCCCTGGATCCGCCCTTAAGTATATGTATTCACATGAATGCATATACAAGCTAAGCATGTATATATGCACGCACATGTACAGTGGCCAAGGACTGATGAGTAAGGCCTTCGAAGTATACGTATATAGCTCAACTGGCTGTCCATTGACCATATAGGTATAGATAGGTAGCTATGTATTGTGCTATGCCATTGGTATACGCGTAGCTACTGGCCTGATACATGCGTCTGCGCCATTCACGAACTCACTAGAAGGGCTATTCTCGGAATAGCTTGCGGGTTGATGACGGTTAGTCCGAAGGACTTTGGCGCGCTCTGCGGGTTAGCGTCGCTCTCCCAGTCGCTCTTGAGCAGTTTGCCAAGGGTGCTCTTCTTAGAGTTCATACTGTCTCAAGAATTCGGCTGAGAGAAAGGGAAATCCTGATGGCTTTAACTGTCCGTAGGCCTAGACTCCTTCCTACTTTAAAGGTGAGTTGTGCTATAAGCTAGCTAGTTAGCTAGCAGGAAACCATGGCACTGGCGAAGTGTGTCATGTTGATCGTCGTAGTGTAGAACTATTTTACGCTTAATATAGACTATGTATGTACATAATATATTGTATGGCTATGGCTACCTACGAAGCTTTTCGGATGCAAGGATGTACATAACCAACATGCCTGCAGCCGGTTTGATGCAGTAGTTAGAGGTAGCTACACTAAACTTTTAGCTGCCTGTGCTTTACTAATACAATCTATTGATGCAAATCCGCCAATTTTGTGCCTGGCATTCAATATTCCTGGTGCATGGTATATCAGTGGTGGTGGAACATGACATGGTTTGGGGGGCTGCATGGTAGCAGCAACAGTCAGACTTACAACCACTGCTCTGGGATCAAAAATTATGGGGAGGGGGAGACTACAGCCCCCTTGCCCTCCTGTTTCGCCGCCCTTGTGGTATAATTATAGCTAGCTAAGTTGCATGAGTATAAATATGGGCACTTCTAGCCTATAGCTAACCGACTCCATGCATGCATTGAACATGATGAGGATGCAGTTAATACCCCAAATTATAATGTTATGCTGTGCATTATAAACACAGACAGCTCACATGGTGCAGCTTATAAGGACTATAGCTAGTACCAATCTCTCCATGGACAATATAGAAATCCATTATGAAATGATCCATTGCGCTAAATTATATATTTATTATTTAATGGTTCATCACCTTGAAATGCTTCACCATGGAGGCACATGGTTACCATTAAAGCAAAGCTTAAGATTATAATTACCCAACACACGCTGATCTTGATCCAGGTGCTCAATTTAGCAAATAATACATATCATAATTTCACTATGATACCTGACTTACACATGACCATCCGGCCTTTGGGATTCTCATGCAGGCGTTTGCAGCTAGCGCATTTATCGTAGCTGGTCCGCTTTCGTGACGCCATTCCTTGATATTGCGCAACAGGATGCATAAAGCCATAATTACTGCAACTGCCTGGTACGGCCGAAGGTACAGCATGTGTACAACCGTGCAGCTGTAAATGTCACTCGTTAGGATTCTGTTTTCTTCCAGGTTTGCCAGTTACAGCAAATCTGCAAATTTTCACCAGGTACGAAGTTTGAGTGAGGCAGCCAGGGGCTAACTTGCTGTATATATACGTGACAGGCACGCACTAGGTTGCAAGATCGATCAGCTATACACATTGTATATACCTACAGTAGCTTATACCAACGATACCTGGAATGAATTTGAACCATATGTCCTTCTCATCAGTTTAGTTCTTGTAAGTGTTGCAAATAATTTAGAGTCACAATCAAATTGTACTGATTATGTTGAATATTATGATTTCCACAATATTTAGAGTACTTGGCAATAAATAATGCCTTTTAGATTTTATGTATCATGCTTCAGCCTGCGTGCGTGCTGTCATGATAAGTGCATCTTTAGTAATATTATGTTATGTGGGCATTAAATATAATTATAACTTGTGTTGTTGAAATGCTGACTGCATGTGGGCATTGCTTAATCCATCATTGTACTTCTGCACGCCTATATATAGAACTGGTTCCTAATCTACAGCTCTGTGGACACACTAAATAACTGACATGCACCAATCCCAGTAGTAATAGGATGACACTAACACTTCGCAAGATATATATGCATAACACACAGCTGTGCTGGAGTGGATGTTTATGCAGTCTCGTTGTGAGCACATACTCCATGCATGCATATGCACACATGCATGAGTGGCCTGCAGCACAGGCACTGCATGCAAAGATACCTTCAACAACTACGTACACGTGCAACCAAAATAAGTTACAATTAAATAGAGATGCCACACATACATAATAACGAATTACAGAGCGCATGCATGTGAATACATTCTACATATAATTATATCACTGCAATATAGTGTTAATGTTGCATAGTAAAACTTTACATACAAAGGGTGCTCATTCATCTGTTGATATCTTCATGGCTCCTTCATGCCCAAATATGGCTCTGATGTTTGGCTGTTAGTTGGCTTCCTCATCTTTCTACACTGCAAGCAAATGAACCAGCGAAGAAGCCAAATTCCATTGGAAATGGCACAGCCAGCCTGTAGGACCAATCAAGGAGATGCAACAATAATGAGACGTTATATTCTACATTGTATTACATATGAGTTGGTTAATGGCATACACACACGCACACACACACACACACACACACACACACACACACACACACACACACACACACACACACACACACACACACACACACACACACACACCTACACCTTGGATAATTAAATTTCAATGAGCATGCCAGTTCTGAGATGCTGCATGGAATGTATAGGTGTGTTGACTTGCATATACTATGGCTTACACTTATTCCAAGGAGCTGATATCCCAATGATAGTCGGAGTTTACTTTCACGATTGTCACTCAGTAGGTTGTCAGCAACTGTAATCGAGGAATCGTTGGTACTGACACTCGCATCTAATCCAGTGGTGTTATTCTGTGCTGCATATAGCAGGCTAACAGTGGCTGTCCACCATACAGTGAGGAGGAGGAAGGTTATTCCTTCAACAATCTGCATCCAACTCATCCACTGTATAAGGAGAAAGAGGGTTCGAAGTAGGAATTATAATTAATTATGCAATTGTGGCATTGTATGTTAATGTGTATGTGCATGTGTGTGAGAGAGAGAGTGCATGCATTTAATTTGTGTTTCAGTGTGTGGGGGGAGGAGGAAGAGTGGCATACAGCTATAGTACTAGAAACTCCAGAAATTTACACTAGCTACAATAGCCACATATTGGATGTGTGTGAATCAATGAGAAGTAAGCTGATGCCCATAACTAAGACTGTATAAGACTCACTGAGAAGCTGTTGACACCACACATGATGAAGTCCTTCAGGATGAACACAACAGCCAACACAACTGACACCACCGAGATCGCCATTCCATTGACACAGAGCGAAAAGAGATCCCCATGAGAGAAGCAGGCACCATAGCTGACTTGGTGGCTGGCATCAATGTGGAAGAAGCCGCCATTCACAAGGTGGGCAATGTATACAACAGCACAAATCTGCAGAAAATCAAATATTTACACACGTATCTCTGAAATATGATATTATTCAAAGCCTCAACATAGCATCAAAGCTTTGCTATATATATTTTTGGACTAACTCCAATTGATAATAGAATATGCTAAACTTCATGAAATCTTGTACAGCATAATGAATGCATCTACAACTGGTGAGGTGTAACTGGTTCTTACCAGCAGAGCAAGTCTCGGCAGATTCTGAGGATTAATCAGTGAGAGTCCACACGACCTGTACGGACTGCGCGGCTTGGCATCGCTTTCCCAGTCATTCTTGAAGAGTACGTACATGCTGAATTGGCTGCACAATGCAAGATGCTCCTAGAGCTTCGACTGGACGCTTCCGAGGGCAAGTATTAAATACTACGTACCAATGACGTCATTTCCAAATTCATAGTATGACGTCATTGTCATATGGTATTGCACAAGACGAAGCAATCGTATAATAGCAATTGATTCTCAGCTAGCTAGGAGTCGCTGCCGGAACCGTAGATAGGCAAGGCTCTACCAGCTACCAGCCGCTCCTCTTTCGTACCCGCTTGTGTACGATCGCATAACAGAGCCCGCCACCCAGTGGCTAACATGGCTGCATCTATTTCCGCTGATGAAGTAAGTAAGAAAGTGTATCGCGTGCAATCCTACCAAACTCAGCAGGAAGATGTGTGGCCCAAGGAAGGAAGACACATCTTGGCACAGTACGACGAAGACAGTATTGTCGTGTATCAAGCCTACTGTCCAGAGATTGCAGACTATGCAATTGAACATCAGAGGTGATTTAAGCTATAGCTATGTAGCTGTTCTTGATGTAGTGCAATAAATTGTACGTACGTAGCTGATTGCTGTAGCTTATGGCTAGCTATTGAAGTTCATAGTAATATGCTGCATACACATTACCATACCACATGCATTCAGGTGATTAATATAGTTATTGGTAATATGGTGTGTGTACCAGTAACAAGGGTCGTATCTCCATTTCTCATGGCCACACATAGCCAGTTCAGCGCATTCACATGGGCACTTAACCAGTTTTAAACTGTCTTAAAATGCTAAAACGGTTTCAAAACTGGTTTACTTAAACCTGCTCCGGGTTTAAGGTAGAACAGTTTTGCTAAACTGTTTTTAAAATGCCAACTGCAATCTCATCTCTATAGCTACATGCGTATATTGTCAGTTCTTGCTCCACTGTTGAATGCAATAGATTTGGTGGCGACAAGTTCTCGTATAACCGGATGTCCTGGATCAAGCCTAACTTCCTCTGGATGATGTACCGGTCTGGTTGGGCCACAAAGAAAGGACAGGAGAAGATCCTTGCCGTCTGGATCACACGGGCAGGCTTTGAGGAGATTCTGAGCCACGCTCTCACTGGTCGCCAAGAGAAGTTAAGTGAAATGGATGGGAGGAGTCAGGTTCGCCTGCAGTGGGACCCTGATCATGACCCTCATGGAGTGTCACAGCAAAGGAGAGCCATTCAGCTAGGACTGAGAGATGAGGTAATGGGGTGTTCTAAATTTAGTAACAATAGACTTCTTGTGTCAGGAAGTGGATCAATGTACCACATGCACCTACAGTAGCTATTAAACATTACACCACACAGGATGTTGTATAACTATGTCATGTGATGGTTATAATTGGGTTAGTTGGTATTGCACCAGTACTGGTACATGGTATTATTGAGTCTTCTGTAAGAATCTAAGATATTCATTGTACAGGAAGTGCGACTACTTTAGTGTGGGTAGCTACGTTTAGACCTGGCTGATGTCACCATCCTTGCACTTGTACTGTCAGACTTACAGTAGTTGTACTGGTTACATGAGATGTGGTGCTCTTACTGCCTGCTAGTCTCCTCATTGTCTTTCTAATGACAACAACTTAGATCCTTCACAAGTACGGCACAGAGTGGATTGTACAGATAAAGGACATCACTCCATTTGTTCACGAGCAGTATCAGCTTGTTCAGAGAGGAGCTCTAAAGGAGTTAATGGTGGCAGAAGAGAGGGTATTCTATGTCGAAAATGCAGAGACTAGAGAACGTATTAGTCTTGATAAGTGGAACGACTGAATTTAGAAAGAGGTTAATTTATGCATTGCTTGTGTGTAGTCCATGTATAAATATCGTGGTGATCGGATTACGTCATCGCAGAGTTTGTCGTCGAAAATGGCGGCCGACTGCTATGCACTGATTCTGCAGGTTAGTCTCGACTGCATGCACCACTTCTACGGGAAGTAACAACCTATTGTACGGTGAAGCTGACTAATGTTCCCACTAGGTGGACAACCACGGGTATTTCTGGGCATGGGTGTTGTCCGAGGCGGAGCAGTTCCCCGCACAGTTAGAGCAGGTTGACAGCGAGATAACGAAGTACTTTGGCTCTGCCTTGAGGCAGCCGCGCGTCAACGCGGTGGCTAGGGATCAGCACTACCTGGTGGAGAAGCGTCCCGGTCAGTGGGCGAGGGCAGTCGTCCGACAAAAGTTCCAGTCCTCCAAGGGGTCCTTGGCAGAGTGAGTACATCAATTTGAATATACACACTGTACCACAACGTATCCTTCCATTTGCATAATGGCTGCGTGCAGTTCTTATTGAAAGTGCTATGTATTCTGTACTTTAGGGTGTTGTTTATTGACCATGGCACTGTCAACACGCTGGCACTGCCTGCAACATTACACAGGTGAGCACCAGATGTTTGCCCCCCATCTGTTTACGCACAGGACACCCACACATTAATTGGCTCCAAATTAGGGTCTAGCGAGCTAGACTAGTGAGTTCCACAAGTGGTGTGCACATGCAGTGCACTTCAGTCAGCTAGCTAATTCAGCTATTGTATGTGCCATCCTATGTTGCTTACATAGCTATAGGTTGAAGTGCACGGTATATGTTCACACCGCTTCAGGTTTCTGCCTATGCCAAGCATGTTGGAGGACTACCCTCCGTTGGCGAGGCAGTTCAGATTCTCTGGGATTGTCCCAACAAAGGAAAGACGAGAGAGGTGAGCAATGTTAGCGTGAGTGTAGTGCTTTTGGACAAACACACTTGCAGACACATAGACATGAAGAGTATACACACACACACACACACACACACACACACACACACACACACACACACACACACACACACACACACACACACACACATGTCACAACAATGTTGATGTACTTGTCCGTGTGCAGTTCCCTGCCGTGGGGTCAGACAGCACTGAAGCACATACAGAGGATATCACATCACTCCAAGGTCTCTCTCAAAGTGCCCAACACTGGGATTGAAGTCCCTGAAGTAGTTGTATACACTATTGATGGCCTTGTGAGTATGCGCACACACACATACATGTGCTCATGCATGAGCACGCATATACTCCCAGTGACCTATTGTATCCATTCATTCCTGCACAACACGGCACACATACACATACGTACATACGTGCATCCACACACAGCAAACATGCTTATATAATTACACACACACATGCAGGCATGCATGCACACGCACACACACACGCGCTCGCACACACACCACACACACACACACACACACACATGCATACTCATACATTCAATGCAGAAGCACACCAGCACACAAACATAGACCACACATTACTCACACACTTCCATGTCCCATGTTAACATCATACTCTTCTCCCACTGTCTAGACCAACATCAACAGTTGTTTGGTTGAAGTCGGTGTAGCTCAGTGGAAAAGGGAGGAGAGGGAGGGGGAGCAGGGAGGGGCTGCCATGATGGGGGAGGGGCAGGGTGATGGAATGAAAACGTCGGTGCAACCATCACTGGTGGATGGCGGGGGGGCAAGAGAAAAGGTGACTATACAGTAAAATTTGGGAGATTTCGGCTATATCAAAGGATGAGAACTGCTCGGTGAAAGTTCTTGCCATTGTGTGTTCTGCTGTGTACATCTGCTGTGTCTGGTTTGATGTTCCTTGTTGAACCCTACTGTGTTGTGTTGTGTGTCTTCTGTTTGTGATGTGTGTGTGTGTGCTCACTTGCAGATGCCAGTGATGTCTAAGCTGGTTGAACATGACCCTGTCATTATGGTCTCCTCACCACGCCCCCTCCCTCCAATATCTGACTTTGGTCAGTTAGGTCTTCCTGCGTCCCTAAGACAGGTGGGTGTGGTGTGGGGGTGGGTGTGTACTGTATGTGTGTTAGGGAGGGGTGGGCGGGTACAGTACATACGTACATGTACATATGGGATGGATGGATGTAAGTAGGTGATTGAGTCTACATGTGTTTACATGTGTCAAGGGGAGGCATTATCACAGCATTCTTGGATCTATGTTATCCAGAACATTTGGTAGCAGTAGATCTTCACCAACTGGTACACAGTATGTACCACCTGAGGAAGGTCTTCAGATTGAAATATTCTGAACTGCAGAAAGTTGTATGTTGTGATAACACAACTCTGCTGCTACCATGCCAGTGACTCAACCACTGCTGTGTTTGTATGTATATGGTTACACCTGTGCCGTCTTGTATCCCTTTATTATTGTCACTGTCACAGAAAATGAGTGGTGAATTTCAGCCAAGCCCCATCCACACCCACATCTGGCCGCACATCCTGGAAGGTGTGAACAATGCACCACACACCACGTGTAGACTGAACCAGTAGCTAGTGTGTATGTGAGGGGGGACAGTCCCTTCCCTTTCTCTCTCTCTCCTCACCCCTCTCATGACACCTCCTGTCCTCCTCACTCCTCAGGTGACAATGTTCTTGCCGTGTATCCACCCATAGTGGATGCCAAGCTGGCCTTCCTTCTCCCACTTTTTGCTGCTTGCATTAAGCAGCAACGGTTGAGTAGGCTGCCTGGAGGGAGGAGTGGGACATCAGTGCCTGCAGCCAATGGGGTCAGTGCTGTTACACTGTGTCAGTGAGTGAGTGTGTGTGTGTGAGCTGAACTAGTGTCATCCCCTGGCCCTTTGATGTTAATTTGTGGGCTTAGGGAAGAATCTGGAGATTGGTCTAGTGTGAGCTAACAATCACACTGTTTCCTGTCTCTTGCTTTCTTCTGCTGTAATGGTCTCCTCTCCACCCAAGCAAGACATTCTCCTCTCCCTCCATGTCTTTCCCCTCTTCCTCTATTCTTCCCTTCTATTCACCCCTCCATCTCCATTCCCCTGCAGCCATCAGTTATCGTCCTCTGTGTGAACAGTCAAGAGGTGGACAATGTCACCAATACATTTTCCCTCCTTATGAGCAAAGTCCTTGCTCATGAGCGCTTCAAATGTGTCAAGAGCTATGGCGGCATTGAGGAGGAAACCCCTCTACTGTTGTTAAATGGCTGTGATTTCTTTATGGTCACACCCTCTTCCCTCTTGAGGCTCTTGAAGAAGAAGCAAATGACACTTGGTAGATTAGATCATTTGGTGAGACAGCACATGTACCCAACTAGTCCACTGTATGATGCACTGCTCTGTAGTACGAAATCTGTATGCATCTTTGTGTTGTGTTCAGTAGGCTATTGTCTCTATCTATGCAATATTGACTGTGTGTGTCTTGCTGCCAAGGTGACTGATGGTTGTGCATTGTGTGCAGGTGTTTCATGGAGCCAGTGACCTGGTGGAGAGCTTCCCTGAGGAGGTGAGCACATGTGAAAGTGCATTCTGAACTGACATGAAGTAGCCATGTCTCTCTCTTATGATCTGATTGCTTGGATTCACACCACATACAATGCATAGAAGATGGCACACTCTTATCCCTTCGCTCCCTCCTCTCCTTCCCCTCCCCCTTCCCCCTGCCCCTTCCCCCTGCCTCTCCTGCCCCTCCCCCTCCTCTCATGATGTCAGATTAAACTCATAATGAGACACTATGTTGCAGCAGTCAGTGAGATGTGCCGTCTCGGCTCCCTGCAAATAGTTGCCATGACAACACAGTGCACCCCAGACGTGCTGTCACTGATGGAGGTATACGCAAAGGGTGGACAGACAGTGTACCATACGATATTCTCATGTGCCATTGAAGCAGCTGTTGCCAGAAAACCGAAACTTGTGAGCCTACCCTGGTCAATTCGCTCTAGATGCATTATATATGCAATGTTATGTATGCTGAAATATGGAGTGGTGGTTGACTGGGAGGAGGTACTCTGTTGAGTCTGTGACAGGATGATAGCTGTATCTTCATGGTCATGTGATGTGGATGGACTCGTCAGTATTGTCACAGCAGAGTCCAATGAAGTGGGCTACAGTCCACAGTCTGATAGTGAATGTGCCTACTCAAAGACGCAATCTAGCTGGAATGTGGTCCCCTCCATTGGACTCTTGCTGTGAATTCAGCCATGATTCAATCCACATTGGCCACTGCACACAGCAATCAATCCATGTCCAATCAACAGTCAACCTTTACATGTGTTATTTACCTGCATTTGAATGCATTATATGAAGTCAAGATGCCTTTACTGTGTGTATATAGCATGGGTGACATTTTTGTGCATGCACTCTGTGTTGTTGTAGGAGGTTGTCATGGTGACAGACTTTGCTAGCAAGCTTCAGTGGCTGAGGGATTACCTCCTGGCTGGGGACCGTCAGTCTGTGGTGGTCACATGTGTGTCATGTGACCAAGAGATGGAGGAGCTAACCAGGGTAAACTCACTCCCACACAATGCACACAGTTGCTATTGGCAGCTGGTATCTTTCTACCTACTTTGGGCAGTAAAACAGTATTTATTATTCCATGAATGTCTGTTCAGACAATATCCTTCTGCATATGTACATCTGTCTATCATTCCACTCATTTTACTGTATATGTCACAGTCTGTAAGGAAGGTAAGAGTTTAGGTGTGTCCAACTGATGGACCAACATTGTGTAGGGGAAAGTGGTTTAATCTTCTATGCTCACATCTGCTTCCCTGTACACACTTCCACCTCCTTCCCTGCCCAGTTCATCCGCTCTCACAGTCTGCCTGCGCTGATCCTCACCAATGAACAAGACCTCATCACTTTCAAAGCCCACTTCACTGCCTCACAACACATTGGTGAGTATCAGTTCACTCACTCAGGCAGTAGATGGTGAAGGTGCCTTGGAACTGCAGATGTGCTTACTACAGACACAAAATTTGTAAATGAAAGTTTGTGTGCACTAGTGTACACTGCATATTTTGTCTGGCTCCGCCCCAGTACTCCACGACAGGGTCTTCCTCGAAGAGTCATCCAAGGTTTTGTCCCAGCTACCGCTGACGGGTCACCTTGTACACTATTCTCTCCCCTCCACTGTGTCGCTGTTCAGAGAGAGAATGGCTCTGCTACTGAAGGCATTCAGAAAGGTAGACTTTGTAGCTTATGTATGTACAGTACTTTAAATATAAGAGGATCAGTCCACTATGTGTGCACATTGAGACCTGTCTAATCCAGGGCTTCCTGACATAGGTGATTGTATTAGACAGGTGATTGCATTAGAGAGGTGGTTGCATTAGAGAGGTGGTTGCATTAGAGAGGTGGTTGCATTAGACAGGTTGTTGCATTAGAGAGGTTGTTGCATTAGACAGGTGGTTGCATTAGACAGATGGTTGCATTAGAGAGGTTGTTGCATTAGACAGGTGGTTGCATTAGACAGGTTGTTGCATTAGACAGGTGTTTGCATTGCAGAGGCACAGCACAATGTGTGTTTACATCGTTTGGGGCCAGGATAGCTACGTAGCTGTATATTCCATATAAGCAACTGTGCGCATTTAATCAGGTTCCACTGGACTGTGGGAGCTTGCAAACCAGTGTGCGTAGGAGTGTGGAGAGACACTTGTCACTCGACCACTTCAACACCTCTTGCCAAACAGTTCTGCAAGTTCCTCACATGCAAGGATACACCTCAATGTGGCTCTCCTGCTTGCAAGAATCTCTTAAATACAAAACTCAGTACTAAAATGACATCTTCTGCAACTACAGTGATGAACTTTAAACTATATTGAATTACAGTGAATGCACTTACTTTCTATACGCAAATTATATCATAGGTAACACAAAGCTAAATCATAGGACATAGCTACTACAACAGAGACCAAACGAAAGCATTTGGTTTACCACACACAACTTGCGCTTGCCACAACACAGAAGGTGAAAGCTTGACTTCCAAGCTATGAAGACTTAATGGAGGGGTTAAAACTACACATTGCATGCGCAATGCCTTACTTGCTTCTAATTTTAACATTTATTAGTGTTAGCGATTTTAGTGAGTACGGTGGAACCTGTCTAAGATGGTCACTGTGTTAGGCAGCCACCTCTCTAAGACAGTCAGCATTCCGTGCCCCAAATAGCAGTAAAACAGTGCAGTCTCCCTCTGTAGAGCAGCCATCTCTTTATAAAGGTCAGTTAGAACAGGTGGCTGTCTTAGACATGTTTCATTGTAGTGCAAAATTGCTAAAAAATTATGCCCACAGAAAATTCTGTACAGCCAAGGCATTTTTATACTCAAAAAATGTGAAATAGTGTATGTGAAACCCTGGATTTTTCAAAATGCTAAATTTGTTGCCACTAAAATTTGTTTTCTTAAGGTAAAAGGTCATTAAGGACATACACCACATACCAGTCGCTGCTTGAAGCATGACTGCTTCGCTAGTAGCGGCTTCTGTCTTTCTCTGAATGTACAGTACGTACATATGTACAGTGTGTGTGTGTGTGTGTGTGTGTGTGTGTGTGTGTGTGTGTGTGTGTGTGTGTGTGTGTGTGTGTGTGTGTGTGTGTGTGTGTGTGTGTGTGTGTGTGTGTGTGTGTGTGTGTGTGTGTGTGTGTGTGTGTGTGTGTGTGTGTGTGTGTGTGTGTGTGTGTGTGTGTGTGTGTGTGTGTGTGTGTGTGTGTGTGTGTCTGTGTCTGTGTGTGTGTGTGTGTGTGTGTGTGTGTGTGTGTGTGTGTGTGTGTGTGTGTGTGTGTGTGTGTGTGTGTGCAGTGCTTCCATGTTTCTTTTCATGTGCTATGTCAGTCACCAAGTCCCTCTGCTGGTGCTGCCCCTCCCTTCAATGCAGCCCCTCCCCTCTGAGGTGGTAATCTTCACTGCGGGGAGCACCCCTGACCAGAAGAAGTACATTGCTCGTCTGCTGCACAGAATGGGGCACACAGTGACAGCTGGGCTCCAGACGGAGGAGCACCAGGTGGGCCTGTGGGGGGGGGGCTGGGGGCAGGGCTTGGATACTGGGTGGGAGGGCACTCTGTGTCTCGTCGTACTGGGTTATATGAAGGCATAGAGGTGTGATGGTATGTGTGCGCTGTGGATGTGTAGAGTGAAGGGTGCATTGTGTAGTGTGAGGGTAAGTTGTGAGGGTGTGGGGTGACAATGCAACACATACGTATGTAGCATCGTATGTACAGTAGCATGGGGTGAAAGACATGTGAGTGAATGCCTCCCAAACATGTGACCCTAGTCAGGGGAGGTGACTGGAGGAGATGACTTGTGGTATCTACGTACATAGGTGTTGTGTGGTGTCAGATCATATGTGATTGCTGTAGTCTCCATGACTACTTCACTTTCACCCCTTCCCTCCCCTCCCTCCTCCCCATAGAGCTCATCTATGCGCCCTTCACTCACAAACTATGACCTGTGCTACTATTTCTGTGCCTTTGGAGAGTGCAAGTACGTCATGTACAGCACACAGTGCACTTAAATGCACAGTACACAGTATGTGGAGTATGCTGTACTGTACTGTACTGTACTGTACTGTACTGTACTGTAAATAGTGTGGAGTGTGCTGTACATGTATATAAATTATACAACGTGATTGCCGTGTACTGTATACTGTATTGCTATACTTTTCTGTGTAATGTTGGCCTCCCTCCCTGTCTTCTCCTCACTTCTGACTCCTCCCCACTCCTGTGTCTCCCTTCCTCTCCTCCTCTCCTCTTGTGTCTCCCTTCCTCTCCTCCTCCCCTCCTGTGTCTCCCTTCCTCTCTTCCTCTCCTGTGTCTCCCTTCCTCTCATCCTGTGTCTCCCTTCCTCCCTTCCTGTGTCTCGCTTCTTCTACTCCTCTCCCCTCTTGTGTCTCCCTTCCTCTCCCCTCTTGTGTCTCCCTTCCTCTCCTCCGCTTCCCTCCTCGCCATCCTTGCCCTAGGGTGAAGTCTGGACGGTCCTGTAAACTAGTCCACTCCCTCCTGCCCCTCCCTGACCAACAGCACAGGGGGCCACCTCTCTACCCACTGCCCTCGTCTGGCACTGTGAAGGTGAGCACATAGGCGCTTGTTCTCTATAACACAGCACACATTAGGAGTGACTCTTATGCAGAACTGGGAAAATGATACAGGCAGGGAAGGGTGGTGTGTGTGTGTGTGTGTGTGTGTGTGTGTGTGTGTGTGTGTGTGTGTGTGTGTGTTGTGCTCCTCAAGTCACAGCAGCCCATTTCTTACTGTCCAGTTCCAAGTGTGCCATGTTGGGAATGGGTCCCGGATGTGGATTCGGATACTGGAACACCACCCTGCAAAACGAGGGGATGCTCCATTTATTCCCCAATCATCACTTGAAATCATCTCCCTCTGCTCAGAGCTGTCTCAGTACTTTGCCAACCATCGGCAGAGATTGAGTATGTTAGCAGATAACACCCATGCAAACAAGCACACACACACACACACACACACACACACACACACACACACACACACACACACACACACACACACACACACACACACACACACACACACACACAATACTACCAGGCCAACACACTCACTGCAGAGGCAGTGAGTGTGTTGGCCTGGTTTGTGTTGTATCCACTCCTGTTGGTTGTTTCATCACTACATCGCTGTTCTTGGCTAGTGATGATCTCTCCCCTGTACGGTACTTCCTCCAGTGAAGCCAAAGGAAGGTGATTACTGTATGTTTGCTGACCAGGACGGGGGCTACCACAGGTACAGTGTACACGTGGGTGGGTGGTAGTAAGCTCAAGTCTGTGTGGTTGGCTGCATGTCTGTGTGTGTGTGTGTGCGTGTGTGTGCATGTGTGTGATGGTGTGTGTGTTGTGTACTGCCGGGAAGGGGGTGGGTAGTGTGTACATACGTACATACATACTGTATGTGTGTTGTATGCTGCAACTGATGTTACAGACTTGCTTGCTGTCTATCCACTCCTACACAACCCTACAGCTGCAATGCACACTTAACAATGCAACTGGTAGAGTGCTTGTGTGTGCTACCAATGCAGTACACTGCACTGCCACTGCGGCTCAGGGTAGCTACTGTATGTACATACGTACATATGTGAGTGTGTATGTTGTGTTTGCAGGGCCCACATCTTTGGGTTTGACCGTGAAGTAGATGAATACTTCCACCACAGGGAGAGGGCAAAGGTGAGCAACTAGTGCTGAGTGCCCTGTATTGAATACCGTGCTCTGCAGTGCAGTCAGCTGTGTGCACCTACCTGTAAGGAGCTGTCTATTTACACTTTTTGTTACTTTGAGGACTAACTCTTAAGTATGTTTACTGCTCCACGTTTGTTGCCTGCTCTTGAGATATGGCCTTCTTTTGTAAGCAGTCTGCTGACATGTTTGTCTGTCCACCCCATTGGTAATTCTCACAAAGAATATTCACATCTTCTGTGTTATGTGCGTAGCTTCTTCTGCCTATAGTGCATACATACTGTGTGTTTACTTGTTGTTGTTGTTGTTTACCTTCCCCTGCCTCTTGTCTCACTACCTATTACTCCACTTGTTAGTACTGCATTGGTAGTCGTGTATAATCCTACCTCTGCTACATCACCAGTCTGTGTTAGAGTATTTCTTGTTCTGTCCTTCCATGTTGAATGGTGTCAGGTTCGCCTGTTTGACTCTGGTCCTTCTATTGTGGTTGAGCTGAACCAGTTGATGGAGCTGCCCAGTCAGTTCTTGCTGCAGCCTCGTCAGGTGGCTGAAGCATACGTTTGTTATGTCAGACCCAATGACCGTGACAGGGACTTCAACCCACAGGTGTGTGTGTGTGTGTGTGTGTGTGTGTGTGTGTGTGTGTGTGTGTGTGTGTGTGTGTGTGTGTGTGTGTGTGTGTGTGTGTGTGTGTGTGTGTGTGCGTGTGTACACGCTGTGTGTGCATGTACATATGTGTATAGGATAGTAGCATTTTATACATGTGCCTGTGTGTGTAAACATTGCCTCCTACATACTTCATCTTCTGTTCCCTTCCCTACCCCTCTGCCTCCTCCCCCTCATTCTCCCCCTCCTCCCCTCCTCCTCCTCCTCCCCTCTCCTCCTCCTCCTTCTCCTCCTCCTTCTCCTCCTCCTCCTCCTCTCCCTCCTCCCCCTCTCCTCCTCCTCCTTCTCCTCCTCCTCCTTCTCCTCCTCCTCCTTCTCCTCCTCCTCCTTCTCCTCCTCCTCCTCCTCCTCCTCCTCCTCCATGCCTTCTCCTTCTCCTCCCCCTCCTCCCCCTCCTCCCCCTCTCCTCCTCCTCCTCCCCTCTCCCCCTCCTCCTTCTCCTCCTCATCCTCCTCCTCCTCCTCCTCCTCCTCCTCCTCCTCCTCCTCTTCTCTTCTTAGGCTGTTGCATTTGTCCGGAACCAGTTTGATGGTAAAGAGCTCTGGGGTCGTGTAGTCCACAGCCATCAAGGCATACTCTGGCTGGACACAGTGGAGGAGCGTGTCCACCTGGAGGCGGTGGGGGTGAGCATGTCAGTCAGGAACTGGAGGATAGACCTGCTAAAGAAGGGACTGGCTGAAGACAACAAGGAGGTGAGGGAGGGTAGGGGTGAGTGTGGGGGGAGGAAAGGAGGTGTTTGTCAGTGTGTGCTGAAAGGTGTGGTAGAAATAACCTGCCTTCTGGCTTTGAAACATACCCCCAAGGTGTTATAACTTTAAGGACTGTACATAACATTCCTTTGTTTCTCTCTTCTTGTATGCTGTGTGTGTGTGTGTGTGTGTGTGTGTGTGTGTGTGTGTGTGTGTGTGTGTAGCACTTAGTGATGCTGCACAGTGGTGAAGTGAAGGAAGACAGCCCTCAACCAGTACCTGGGTATGCCAAGCTAGAGAAAGGCCAACAGTATGAGGTGTTACTGGCTGCAGTCAACAGCACAGCAGAGTTCTACCTGCAGACAAAGACGTCCCAGCAGCCGTAAGTTGACTATGTACACAACACAACTGCTAAGAGGGATGTTCAGTATGTACTATACCCTTTATGTGGTCACATGACTGTCATGTGACAAGCATGTGCTTTGTCTCCTGCCAGTCTGGATGAGTTGTTTGAAAAGCTGAATGAGGACAAAGTGTCGGGTAGTGCTTTTGGGAAGATCCTCGTCAAGGAGGGACAGATGGTGGCAGCAGTCTTCCCAGAGGATAAATGGTTAGTTGACCTGTTGCACGTAATGTTATCTTTGCATCTTTGTTACTCAGTGAGCTAATAAGCTTAACGCCAATCAGACGTACTTAATGACACTGTTAGCATCTTGTTTTAGCACATGTTGACAATACTCAATGGTCCCCTCACCCCACTCACTATACGATCTCCTTCCCCTCCCAAGTTGGTATCGGGGGCGAGTGGTGGACTACAGTTCATCAAGTCGTCAGTACCAGGTCCTCTTTGTGGACTACGGTGAGCTCAAGTGGGTGAGGGAGACAGCAGTGCAGCACATCAGTGACACCTTACTGGACCTGTCCTGCCAGGCTGTGAGGGCCTGCCTCATTGGATTGGAGCTAAGTGAGTGTGTGTGTGTGACACAAGTGATATCATTGCCGTGTAGTGGGGACACTTGCATGGGGTGCATGAAGAAGTTGAACTGTTGGGTGGTGGTGGTGGTGGTGGCGGCAGTGGTGTGAGTTTGCGTGTTTGTGCTGTTTCCAGCTGTGAGTATACATGTGGGATACCTGTGTGTTTATACAGTACATGTGTGTACTTGCATGTACTTGTACTGATTGTGTTAATGTTTGTGTCTTGTGCAGCTCCAGTGCTGGCAAAGGAGGCCGGAGCACGGCTTGAGGCGATTGCAGAAGACAGTGAACTCACTGCAAAGGTGTGATGGCTCATATGCACACAGTACACAACAGTGTGAATGTGGTCCATACTATACACAACATACCCTCCCTCGCTCCCTACTTTCTTTCCTCAAGGTTGTTCACGTGGAGGACAGTGAGGAGAACTTCCCTTACCACTATGTGCAGCTGTTTGATGCCAGAGGGAGGGACGTGGTGGAAGTCTTGAAAGAGCCAGTACATGAAAGTGGACCAGTGGACCCTCAATCGATGACTGAGACCACACCCCCACTCCCCACAGAGGTATTTACAGGCATTCATAGAGGTGTACACTTGCAGTGTGTTGTGATTGCATACAGTACCCAACTACGAACTGTACACTTCTATTCATCCTGCATACGTAGATGTGGAGCTTAAGAATGGACATACTGTATGTACAGTACCCTACCTCTACATTTACCTGCCTTTGTGTCTGTCTGTTGGTCTGTCTGTCTGTCTGTCTGTCTGTGTCTGGAGGTTTGTCTGTCTGTCTGTCTGGCAGTCTGTCTGTCTGTCTGTCTGTCTGTCTGGCAGTCTGTCTCTCTGTCTGGAGATAGGTCTGTCTGACGGTCTGTCTGTTTGTCTGACAGTCTGTCTGTCTGTCTGGCGATCTGTCTGGCGGTCTGTCTGGCAGTCTGTCTGTCTGTCTGTCTGTCTGTCTGACGGTCTGTCTGGTGGTCTGTCTGTCTGTCTAGCAGTCTGCCTCTGTGTATCTTCCAATTCCATTATTGCAGGCACTGGGTCCTTTAGTTGCTGCTCTCCTGTCACCCAGCAAATCAGTTGCTGATCTGAAGCATATCCATGCCAGCATTGAAACCAAAGGGGCTGGCTTCCCATTGGCTGAGGACGAACTGGAGTGGGTCATCTGTAACATGAGTCAGCAGTCAACAGAGGTGATGAGTACGCTCATCAACATCCTCACAGCGCTGGTGTACCACGAGCACCCCTCTGTAAGGAGGGTTCTTTGTGAGGCAAGACCACTGAAGGCACTGCGTGGGTTGTTGAAGGTGGGTTTTTAGGGAAGACCAGGTGGTGGAAGGGATGAGTCTTGCTGCGAAGCAATTGATTCACTTCCAGCGGTACAAGAGAAGTGCTTTATTCAGTGTCCTGTGGTGTGGTTGGTGGTTGTCACACTTGGGACACTAAGTGGTCATGCAGAAGCTCTCCTCATGTGGTGGTGGTACATACACGTACGTATAAGTGACCTTCTTCAACCACATACCTATACATATGGGTGTAACCAGTTGATTACTGTGATCAAAATTAACTCATCTCTATCGTCCATTTTGTCTCATGTCCCCTGTATACAGGTTGTATCAAGTGAAGAGTGTGCCAAGCTGGTCATCATCCTCAGATACTTGCTCAGTGGACAGAGGTGCAAATACATCTTTATAGTGTAGCCTTCTCAAGGTGGCAGCGTATTAAGAGTGTTACAATTTAGTACACATACATACATGCATGTAATGTACAACACATGTGTGCACTGCCTCACATTGTCTACATTACATACTGTATATCACTGTTCTATTAATGCATCCTATGACCCCGCCCCCTTGCAGTGCTGATGGTCTGTTGTGCAAGGAGTGGGTAGGCGTGCTCTGTCATGTGCTGGCGTTGCTACATGACACGTCTGCTCTTCAAGATGTGCTGTATCTTTTGACATGGATAGTGACGGAGAGGGCAAGGTGGGGATGGGGGTGGGGTGGGAGGTGGGGCTGTCCATAGTCAGGTAAACCTGAATGGATGGGCTGAATAGCTGCACCTTGCCATCGCTAGGGCTCTGAGATGTCTAGGTATATAGGCTGCTCCTATGTCTTCTCCAATTGTCACCTCCTTGTTGTTCTGTTGTCATTTGTATGTGCACGTCATGTACGTACAGTACAGTATACTCCACTGTCACCATGTCACCTTGTGACTCTGTCACCCTTTCGCTGTACTACATGTACAGTATGTCACTTTGTCACTTTGTCACCCACTGTAGTCTGATCCCCTCCCTGATCTCTAATGGAGGCCTCTCCACTGTTGTGTCCATGTTGACAGTGTTGCCCGAGCCAGAGGTGCAGCCAGCAGCACTCAGACTGCTCTTAGCAGTTGTTACTAAAGAAGAGTGAGAGAACACGCACACACACACACACACACATACACTGTACAGTGTGTGTACATTGGTACACCTCTAATGTGTAGCCTAGTTACAGTGGACACACTGGTGGGGTCATGTTCCTTCTCTTGTCATCTACATAACATCCTCCTCCCTCCCTCCCTCCCTCTCCCCCTCCCTCCCTTCCTCCCTCCCCTCCAGAGGCCATGAAGTGGCCCTCAGTGCAGGTCCAGTCAAGGCTGTAGTCTCCACGCTGCTCCAGACAGAAGACAAGCAGGCTCTCCTGTTGGCACTGAGCATTGCTAAGGAGTTGGTCAGTCAACACAACAGACACACTACACACCTCTTGGAGGATCCCCTTCAACGGTTTGTGGAGAAAGATCAAGTCAAAATGCTACAGTTTACAGCACTACCTGTCTCCTTTGAATGAATCTCTTGTCTACCGCTTTAAAGAATACCTCTTCATTGTTAATTTGCACTAATACAGTGATCCATTGTCAGTTGCAACATGTCCTTCTCCTTCATTTTGCACTGAACTGCACCTACACACACACACACACACACACACACACACACACGCACACACACACACACACACCACATGCAGGTTGCTCCGTTCCCATGCCCTTGCTTTTGTGAAGACAGTTGTGCCATATCTACTGAATGCCATTGCCCAGCTGCGTGGTAGGGTGAAGGAGGAGGAAGCAAGACAAGTTCCCAAACCCAAACCCATTCAAGAAGTCAGGAATCAGAATCGGGACCACAGACCAGAGTCAAAGTAAGGACTGTCTGTAGTGAAATTGCCAGAATGAAGCTCCAAGGAGTATCACCAGAGGTGGTTGATGGGGTTAAAGTGCATGTGTACCTTATTGTACCTTCATTGAATGTGCATGTATTGAATGGTCACCACGAGATATTACACCAAACCTACCAAGTACACCAGTACAGGTTTGGAGTAATATCCAGTGATGACCATTCAATCTATTGTCTCTGCAGTGTGTGTGTGTGTGTGTGTGTTTGCATGTGATGTGGAATGTAAATTTCACCTCTACCTCCATACTCCATTCCATTCCTGTGTGTATGTATATAAAGCTTCCTATCCTCCACAGCCCCACCCCCTACAGACCCCTCCCCCTCCGTCCCAATGTGCTGTGGAGCCAAACCAGGCTGACATTAGTTCTAAGGGTCCAGTCCAAGGACTGCTCTGAAGTGGTAGTGGAGTTTGGCACACGGACAGTGAAAATGAGGTGAGGTTCAACATGGTTACAGCAGCATGTGAAGTTGCATACTGTACAAGGAAGGGGAAGAGGAGGGGGAGAGAGGGGAGGTCACGTCTCAGCGGTGTGCAGGTGCAACCTACATGTACACACAAGCGTACTTACAACACACTAGACCTGTGTCATACTGTGCTTGTTGTCATGTGTGCTGTACAGAGAGTGTCACTTGAGAGATGGGGCAGTGTATATATATATGAAGTGTGTGAGACATAGAGAATATATCCGTGATGTATGTACATTCTTTACATGTACAATTGTAACATGTAGCATTGTGTATTAATGTACTCAGGAGATATGTACATATGAAACAATGAGTGCTGTGTGTAGAGGACATCTTTGCACATATAAATTTGTGTTTCAATACCTGCCAATTGTGTGTGTATGTGTGTACTTGTTAGTGCGAACACATGCAGCTTTGTGTGTGTGTGTGTGATTGTATTCTGTTGTGACGTCATCACTGATTCATCTTGTGAGCTTTGCCTGTCCCCAGTGGGCTCTGTGAAGGTGTGCTCCACTCTCTGGACCTCATCCTGTACAAAGAGATCAATGGTGAAGTGAGTTGTTGTGTGTGTCCTTCACTCTCTGTGTAGCCCACCATGCACACGAGTATGAGAGAATGGAAACGGATATGTAACAGTGCTCTGACGTGCTGCATATTGTAAGGCTTCTACTCCATTCTACTGTGTCTCTTCACCTACTGTATTCTGGCTGTTTTCCTACCCTCATGTCACTCATGTGTCAATGTGCTTTTGAATATATATGTCCCTGCACCTCTCGCTGTGTGCTAGTGTTCATCCCATCATTCTACTGCTTTGAATGACCCGCTCAAGCACTTAGGCACACCCTAGCGACTTTGACTTGCTGCATCTCATGTCACCAACCCTTCACATCACCTCCTTCAGGCTAGCTCATACAGGGTTACTTCAGGGGAAGTTGTTCTAAGGGTAGTGAAGAAGAAAAGAGAGCTTTGGCCTCGAGTTATGCTGGATAAAACTAAGGTTTGATGGCAGGCAGAATGCACACATGCACACACACACACAACACGCACGCACGCACGCACACACAGTTAAAGTCCCCCACTTCTCTTCCCAGTATCCCTTCATCCAAGCTGACTTTGATCACCTCAGTGACAGCAGCTCTGGAGAAGAGCAAGAAGAAACAGACAGCTCATACTCAAGGGAGGAAGGAGATGCAGAGAAGTATCCTTCTGTAGAGGAAACTGCCAGCACTGCTGTTAAGAGCAACGAGCCACCTGCCCAGCTGCTCCCTGACCTGCACCTGTGGGAGGAGTCAGAGCACTCCTCCCATTCCTCCAGCGAGGAGGAGCATGACATGACCCTCCCTGAACAGTGGAGTGACCATGACGACAACTTCATCTGACAGTCATATGATTACAGCTAACGCATTGATCACAACGGGCCACCTTTTTTCAATTTTAATTGTAATTATTTGCACTGACAAAGAAATTACACCTACAATAATGCAATTGGGTGGGGCAGCAGGGCAGGGTGGCAGCTGGAGCTAGTGTCAGCTGCAGGCAGTGAACAGTGTCCACCTCCGACATTGCACTCCCGATGGACAGCAGATCCGTGCATGGACATACAATGACATGTACTTGTGTTTATTGTTTACAGAACAGATCCTGTTGGAGCATATATAAAGCATAGATTATTCACAAAAACATATAATATTACTACCTCTATGTAGATGTCTCCCTAGAACCTCCATGCAAGTACTACTAGGTAGAGATCCTTAATTCCTGAACCACTTTGACATATACACATGGCATTGGTTGAACAGTGGTTTTACTGTTGACCCAATCCCATGTGGTTATGCAATCCCACAATGTCATGTGACCACATGGGATTGGGTGAACAGTGGTTCACTGTACTTGTGTTGACCCAATCCCATGTGGTGTTGTTACCCCACTGTCTGTCTGCCTGTCTGTCGGCATAAATTTCAGCGTTTTGGACAATTCGGGATTCCAAGCTGGCTCCATGCATGATAAAATAGCAGCAAATCAACAGTCGCTTGTGTACATGTACCCATCTCTGACCACACGATGCACATGCCAAGCAATTCCTGCCTTCAGTGGCATTTCTTTGCGACGGCCATTTCGTTTACGTACGTTAAGTATTTAAGTACTTGAGGTATACAGACGGTATAGACGGAATGATCACAATCACCCTACTACAAGGAATGATCACGCAATGCAAACATGGTGTGAATAGTTGACCATGCAATAATATACGTATATACATGCAGAGTGCCTCGAGAGCGGTGTGTGTGGACAGTGAAGCACTAGATGGCTGTGCCTCTCTCCAGGTTCTGTTTGATCTCTGACGTGTACTTGTCATAGAATCGTCCGGCCTTTACATTGAATTTTCTGTTACGCTCGTTGATATAGTCCACATCAGCGTCCTGTCGGAACTCACGACGACGACTGAACTTGGCTCGTTTAGCTGCCTGCTTCTCAAGGTCATCCACCATTCGGTCGACCGCCTCCTCAGAAGGCTTGCTACTCTGTTCTGTCAACAAGGTGTTGGCAGTGGCGTACACACTATCTCCCAGTTCACTCTTCTGTTTCTCATACTCTTCCATGCTGGGTTTCAACTGCCTTGTCAGGCGCTGATACTGACGGTACTGAGCCTGTTGGAAGTCCGCAAACCCAGTGTCTGGGTTCTGTTTTCTACTCCTTTTTCGCTCGAGTCTCTCTAAGTCATCAGCCGACGCTTCTAGTAGTCTCAGTCTATCATAATCCTCTCCATTATCCTCGGCCTCCTTGCGTGCCTTGGCTTCCGACAGTTCCCACTCTAATCGCTTCTGTTTGGCCTCAAAGTTAGCTGGGAGTTTGTTTCTACGGTCCTCTTCTACAACCTCTTGATGGTTGAGTTTTCTCGCCTCATTTCGCCTCAAGTGAAGCTCCCTTAGCTTTTTCAGTCTTTCTTGACGGACAGCCTCTTTGGATTTTTCCTTACTTGAGGACAATCCATCATCTTCTTTTTCATCTAGCTTTCCGTCAGATTCCTCTCTCACTTCTTGGCTTTCTGCCGACAGTTCTTCCGGATCCACTTTCTCCGCCATTTTGATTCCACAATATCTCCGTTTTGGGTTCAAACCGAATGCTTTAGACTTGGAATGGGAATACTTATAGAAAGGGGACAAAATGGCGCTCAACGTATTGGCTGAGCTGTATAACGGCGGCAGCTACCTGTGTGGGGAGAAGCTCTATTGCAGAGTACACTTCAGAAATGACTCCACCTCAGAGGACCAAGTGGTGGCCTGGTGCGGGGCTCAGCTACTCTGCCAGTGCACCTTTAGAGAGGATCTCGTCAGTCCTCCATCCCATCCATCAGGGGGACTGCCCAAAACGCAAACTGCATTCTTACCCAGCAGAGGCACGTTACCACGACTCGATTCTTTTCTGTATGTTCACCCATGGGCACGTGGTGCATGGTCCTCCAGTCAAGATGCAGCATCAATGTGTTCATATACATAATTCATACACATAAACCAGTGCCCTGTGGTATGTATAGGCCAGTACCACTGGGTTGGTTTGTACGGCATTTATGTATGGACTGGACTCAGTGCACTTGGTAGTATGGCATATGCTGTGTGTAGTGTTGTGTGTCACGCTTACCTGTTGTAGCTGCAGTTTGAGTTTACTTAGTGAAGTACGTTCTACCCTCTGGTTTGTAGGAGAGAAGGGTTACACTGCCCTCTCCACCAATCCAGTCGTGCTGTGCTGTGATTTGACACTGAAACCTGGAGAGTCCCAGTCATGTGAGTGTCATGTGACATCACAACAACACACTAGCACCCTATCCGTTCCATCCTCTCAACCTCTCCTATAACATTGCATGTAAACTGATGATAAATGCAGCAACATGCATAGTATTATTATAATATACTATTATTGTATTATTGTATTATTGTATTATTGCATATTCACATACTGTACTTCTGGAAATTTTGGTGGAATTTTGTTTTGGCAGATTGCTCAAATTATGCCATGTGGCAGATTTTACTTAGGCAGTTAGCCTTATGCCATAATGATGTTATGTAGACAATTCAGCAGCAGTTGGAATATTAGCAAACTGCTCTCAATATGTTCTTAAAAACTGCCAAAACCACCAAAATACCTAATTAATTGCCTGCCGTAATTTCCAGCAATAATGTGTTAATGGACCCACATATTTTGTATGCATACATATGTGTAGGCTCTGTATGTTATCTTGTATGTTTGTATGCTGTTATCTTGTATTCTTGCAGTCGACTACAGTGAGATTGTACCAGTTCACTGTATGCCGTCCTTCACTGGTCGTCTGGTACGATACACTTGGAAGCTCAGCATTGGGGCCAGTCGTGGAGTGAATGCGGACGCAAAGATCATTAGGATACCCTTCCAAGTGATGACTGTGCCAGGTGGGTGGGGTTGGAGGATGGTGGGTGGGGCTGGGAAGGAAGGTGGGTGGGGTTAGGAGATCAAAGTGGAGGAGGTGCAGGAATTGGCATGGATGTGTGTGTGTGTGCATGTGTGTGTGTGTGTGTGTGTGTGTGTGTGTGTGTGTGTGTGTGTGTGTGTGTGTGTGTGTGTGTGTGTGTGTGTGTGTGTGTGTGTGTGTGTGTGTGTGTGTGTGTGTGTGTCTGTGTGTGTGTGTGCGTGCGTATGTGTACCATAAGCATATCTGATATACTGGACAGTGGACAGTACAGTTTGCAAGTTGCCAGAGGTCCACTTTAAGGTTATTGTACTTGAGCTCTTTCTTTTACCTCTGCCTTGCACAGAGTCCATCCTCAGCCAGCTCAATGCCACAGAGTCACCTCACTTCATGAGCAACCCGTTCCTTCAGCATTCCCAACAGGATCACCCTCATGCTCAGCACAGGGAGGTCATCCTTCAGGGACTGGCACACCAAACCTCCAAGAGAAGCCCATGTGAGGCTAGGACTATGGGGAGGGTTGGGTGTGCAATAAGAGAAATAGGGGCTGGCGTACAAGACTAGGATGGGTGCAGTTTGTGCAAACTGTGTCACTGGGAAGTGCTTGAAATATCAACTCAGCCAAATGTATGATCTGGGTGTGTATGACGTTTGGTGAATTGTGTGTGTGTGTGAGGGTGCATCTGGAGAAATGGGGTATTTCCAGATTTGAATTCTCATCCATGTCTTAAGTAATGCAGTCTTACCTGCCAACACACAGCAATGTCCCCCCTTGCATGTTCTCATTGTAAGCTCACTGTGCACTCCCTGTCCTCACTGCCTCCACTGTATCACGAGCAGCTACATATGAGCTGAAGACAGAGCAAGGTGTTATCGGTCGGATGCAGCTGTTCAAGTCAGTGTACCGCCTCGGGGAGGAGATTATTGGCACTCTGGACCTCTCAAAAGCATCCATTCCTTGCCTACAGGTGTGTACACACATACGCTAGCTGACTGTCCTACCTCCATGTACGTATGCCAATGAATATGGGTACACTGATGTATGTACGTATATAACGTATTCTTATGTGTGTACATTAGGACATGTATAACTATAATTATGTACATTGTACATAATGTACACACACACACACACACACACACACACACACACACACACACACACACACACACACACACACAATGTACTGTACCTTCTACCTCTATGTGATGTTGTAGGTCAGAGTTTTACTGGAAGCAATGGAGGAGGTATCTGAGGGCCATTTCTGTGGGGCAGACAAGAACCTGCGAGTGGTGGTGTTGCCCTACGCTCAGGACACCCAGTGCTGCAGCTTTGCCCTCCAGAAGCACTTCACAGTGCCAGTCCCTTCACATGTGACACACACCTTCAAGTCTGAGCTCAGTGAGCCTCACCATGTGAAGGTCACATGCAAGTCACATGACTCATTCAATACATGTACAATTCATATAGGTTGTACGTATTTTCATTGTTGTTCTCCCCTTCCCTCCGCTTCTTACAGTCTCCTACTCGTGGCAGTTACGTTTTGAGTTTGTGACAGGCCAGGACAGAGCCTCTCTAGGTCGACTGGTGACCTCCTCCAGTGGGTCTCACCAGGAGTGGGAGGGGGGCAACGTGGTGCCCTGTAAAACATCGCTCACTCTACCCATCACCATTCTGTCGACCGACCCAGCCCAAGTGGAAAGCAGATACCCCACAAAACAAATGATTGAAATTTAACAGTAATTATTTTGAATTATTTTAATGCACATCATTGATCCATTCCCTTGGCATGTTAAAATATGGAATTCATAACAGTTCACTTGCTTTCTGCATGCCTATAAGCCTTTGCTAAGCATATAAAGTATGAGCCAGTTAATGGATTTAAATTAGGCAGAATTTTTCATTTGGCCTCCATTCTTGTGTAAGGTGCATCCAAAGAGCTAATATAAGTGCCCATAGGTAATTACATAAGGCTTCTCACTCAATTTATATTGATACAGATTGGTGGTTGGCATATTGAAGCCAACAGGCTTGTACCAGCATAAAACATACAATGATAGTGAACATGACTACCGACATAGGTGATCCACCTTCCTACAGTATTAGTGCGATAGATAAATCTGTCTCAACATCGCCTGGGTTAGTGATACAGGTATAGAGCGGGTTATACATAATCTGGTTATGTGTCCCTATAGATCCCTTATATATTTAACATAACAGGGTATGCATAACATACAGCAGTGTGTTTTAGTAACAGTGATGCAATACTGCTATTTTTGCCAAAGCCAGTGCAATGTG
This sequence comes from Ianthella basta, assembly GCA_964019415.1. NCBI lineage: Eukaryota > Metazoa > Porifera > Demospongiae > Verongiida > Ianthellidae > Ianthella > Ianthella basta. Next base: position 2,701,527 of record OZ025884.1, read on the forward strand.
TAAACATACATACAGAGTCACACGGCCAGAGATCTGTCAATTACAGTTCTTAAAACGGTGTCTATTGTACCAGTAGTGAGGTATCCAGCTATCCAGATCACTCAGTCCAGTTTGAACATGACTGCTCACAGACTGAAGTTTGTCACAGTTGGTGATGGAGCTGTGGGCAAGACAGCGCTGTTGACTAGATATGCCAAAGGAACATACTTTTGTGAGTACATTCCCTCTGTATTTGAGAGCTGGGTGGAACAGAAGGTGGTGGATGGTACTGACGTGGAGATTGTGCCATTTGACACAGTGGGATGTGAGGACTACGATCGACTAAGGCCTCGTGCATACCCTCAGACTGATGTCTTCCTGTTGTGCTTTGCTCTCGATGCACCGTCATCCTTCACAAACATCAAAGAACGGTGGTACCCTGAGCTGAATCACCACTGCCCTGGAGTGCCCATCATCCTAGTTGGGACCAAGGAAGACCTCCGAGATGACTCACAAGTAATCAGCAGCCTAGCCACAAGAGACCTTTCCCCAATCACCTATCCGCAGGGACTGAAGTGTGCCAGGGACATTGGTGCAGTGAGGTACATGGAGTGTTCTGCACTCACTGAGAAGGGAGTACAGGAGGTGTTCATTGAAGGAGTGAGGGCTGCATTGAGAGTTAAGAAGCCAACACAACACCACGTACACGTGCCCTCAAGAAAGTGCAGTTTCTTGTGATTGACTAGACAGAATATTAACTGAGCTATCTTGCATATAAGTCTGCTTGCAATTAGTCTCACATGACTGGACCCTACATCCTCTGCTTCTGCTATTGCACAAGCCCCCACACAGCGGAAAGGGTCTGTATAGTAGTTTGACAGTGTTGCATGGCAATTAATAGCACTGATTTGTGTCACAGTATTATCTGAAAGCTGCTGCTTGTTCTCAGTCACCAGCACATTACAATGCCTTGCATGTGCAAACGTCAGCTTCATCTGCCGTTCTGCCATTCATACAGACGAACCACTCCCACACCCTTGCACCAAAGTCATACTGCAGCCACTACTGTGCACACTCGCTCTACTACCCACATGCACCCTCAGTTTCAAATCGCATGCGGTATCGCCATTACCCAAACCTCCATCGATTGCACTTACATCACTATCTGACAGCTGGACTCACTTTAGAAATGGATATAGGTAAGCAAATCTACTCTACTTGATGTTGTAGTTCCCATACTAGAGGCAATGGAAGAGACAGCTTAGACTCTGAGGGTCATTTCTGTGGGTAGACAAGAAGCTACGGTGTGTTGCCCTATGCTCAGGACATCTAGTGCTGCAGCTTTGCATGCCCTCTGTAAGCACTTCACAGTGCCAGTCCCTTTACACGTGACACACACCTACAAGCCAGAGTCGGCGAGCCTTACCTTGTGAAGGTCACATGCAAGTCACATGACTCATTCATTACGTATACAGATCATATAGGTTGTGTCTTCACTGTGGTTCTCCCCTTCCCTCCACCCCATACAGTCTTCCATTCCTGGCAGTTTCGCTTTGAGTTTGTGACAGGCCAGGACAGAGCCTCTCTAGGTAGACTGGTGGCCTCCTCCAGTGGGTCTCACCAGGAGTGGGAGGGGGGCAAGGCGTCCTGATCATCACTCACCATTCTGTCGACCAACCCAGCCCAAGTAGAAAGCAGATATACCACAAAACAAGTGACTGAAGTTCAACAGTAATACTTCTGACGTATTTTAAATCTCCCCCCCCCCCCCCCCCCCTTGGCATGATAAAATTTTGATTCCCATAGTTCACTTGCTTTCTGCATGCAATGGCACTGTGTACCATATGCCACTACCACATGAACCACCAGAACATGGTGCAAGTTGCAGTGTGTGTGTGTGCAGTATATGCGCCAGTGCTGCTAGGAAAAAGACCACCAGCGCAAGTCGCAGAGGGTAATCACCACAAGTGCAATTGGATTTTGAACCTAGGTTAGTGATCCAGGCAGATAGAACAGGGTTATATTCTGGTTACATGCCCTATATATCCCTTGACCACAAAAGGCAGGCATGGCCATCTATTTCATAACAGTGACGCAAAACTGCCAACTTGTAATTTAGCTGAAGCCAGTGCAATGTGTAAACATACAGAGTCACGCGGTCAGGGATCTGTCAATTGTAGCTCTAAACCAGTGTCTATTGTACCAGTAGTGAAGTCCCACCTATATACCTATTTTTGGCATGAACATGACTGCTCACAGACTGAAGTTTGTCACAGTTGGTGATGAAGCTGTGGGCAAGACAACTCTGTTGACTAGATATGCCAGAGGAACATACCATCGTGAGTACGTTCCCTCTGTATTTGAGAGCTGGGTGGAACAGAAGGTGGTGGATGGTACTGACGTGGAGATTGTGCCATTTGATACTTGGGGTAGTGTGAAATATGACCGACTGCCCTCCTTGTGGTACTCTCAAGCCGATGTCTTCCTGTTATGCTTTGCTCTCGATGTACCGTCATCCTTCACAAACATCAAAGAACGATGGTACCCTGAGCTGAATCACCACTGCCCTGGAACACCCATCCTCCTAGTTGGGACCAAGGAAGACCTCCGAGATGACCCTGAGGTAAACAATCGCCTAGCCACGAGTGACCTCTCCCCAATCACCTACCAGCAGGGACTAAAGTGTGCCAGGGACATTGGTGCAGTGAGGTACATGGAGTGTTCTGCACTCACTGAGAAGGGAGTACAGGAGGTGTTCATTGAAGGAGCGAGGGCTGCTTTGAGAGTTAAGAAGCCAGCACAACACCACGTGCCCTCAAGAAAGTGCAGTTTCTTGTGATTGACTTGACAGAATATTAACTGACCTATCTTGCATACAAGTCTGCTTGCATTTAGTCTCACATGACTGGACCTTATCCTCTGCTTCTGCTATTGCACAAGCCCACACACAGCGGAAAGGGTCTGTATAGTAGTTTTACAGTGTTGTGTGCAATTAATAACACTAATTTGTGTCACATTATTGTCAGAAATACTAGCACGGAAGTACGGCGCAGTTTGGAAAGGATTACAAAGGCTGAAAGCTGTTGTTCATTCTTTGCTTCCAACATAATAATTATACATATAGCACCCTGAGCAACTGTCCGTTGTTTCGTCCATTCTTGCTATTGCAGGAAGCACAGACAAACCACTGCCACACCGGTACCATTGTGCCAAAGTTGCATATACAGTGCACACTTGCTCTACAACCTACACCATCTCAGTTTCAAATTGCACAGTCTCGCTGTCTCCCAGCATTCCATCAATTGAGCTGACTTTACAACCTGACAACTGGACCGACTGCACATGTAGCTAAGCAAAAGGGTAGTAACCTGACAGTAGCTACCATCTGATACAGTTTCCCTCTCATGTGCACAAACTGTCGTTTACTACCCCAAGTACTGCGCATTCAGATTATTGGGATTAAGAATCGTACGTAGCTCTTTATGTGGCAGACTCCCTATTATTGCTTATTCCTTGAAAGCGAAAGTCACCAAACCTTACACATGCAACATATGCTAACCAATCACCCATGACGTCCATTTTCATTATACAGTTCCTGTAACCCTATATGCCCCATGCCACCCAACCATCACCTTACCCCCACACTGTGTATGTATCTGTGTCCCTTGTCTTGCCTAGCCATGTCGGCCATGTTACACGTAGCTTACGTCCAAGGCTTTGAGTTTAAACTTCTTTATACTGTTTGTGTATTTGCAATGGTTTCTCCCACTCTCTCTCCCTCAGCTGTCTATTTCAGTAACAGTGATGTAACACTGTAGTTCGTCAAGCTAATTTTAGTAACCATGCTGCAGCAGTGTGCAAGCATAGCCACATAGTATAACCACCACACACCACCATCAATGGTCACCACCCCATGCCAGGTACCACTGCCATCAGCGCATTGGAGCATGATGCAGCAGCAATGCAACTTCCACATGGACGCAACTGTGAATTGTGTTAATGCCCATGTGCAAGATGCGCTGTTGTTGCACACTGCTCCAACTAGCACTAATTGATTCTGATGCCCAGTCCCCTGATTTCAGTAACTTGCGTGGGTAGTAATTTTCCTTCCATCCACTGGTGCACTCTACCTGAACTCATGGCGCGTACTCCTGCAACTTGCGCTGGTGATCTACTGCACAAACAACTGTGACTCACACACACTGTAGCTATAGCGACTAGCACACACACAACATAATTTATACTATACACACAGGATACAACACATACATAATATTCCATTATACATAGTCAGTCATTGTACATAACCTCCATATAGTATGAATACAGGTCCATTCATTGTGCTCCACCAAGCTGGGCAGAGGAGGGGGAGGGGGAAAGGGGGAGGAATGAAGGCACAAGGAAGTTGCAAGTGAAGTTCTCTAGTGATATGCCTATGCACACATTGCTACCATGCACGTAAGTACAAGGTTGCTATACCACAGACTTATGCATACTGAAAATCAATAAATTGTGCACATGAGTATGTGCTCTACTGACTGCTGTTTGGAGCACGTTCCTAGTCTGTCGTCAGCAAACAAGCAAATCATGTTCTCACATGTAACAGCACACCAATGTTGTCACAAATGCACCCCAAACTTGTTGCAAAGAGGAATGAAGACAGGGCAAACAGACTACCAAGGGCCGACTCCACAGACCCCTCTCCCTCTCCAACAGCTACAGTGAAAGGGTGCTTACATTGATTTGCTCAATTTCTCCTTCTGTGAGTTGGGACCGACCATAGGAAGCAGGGAGGGAGGCTTCCTGGGCAGTCACAGAAGAGCTTGCGCCAGCTCCTCCTAGTGAAGAGAATGAGGGCTCTTGTCTCTGAAGAGTACTGTGTTTCGTAAAGTAGTCTAAACTCAGTGGTTCCTTAGCTGTAAGTGAGAGAGCGACACAACCAGCTGACTCACATCAAGGCCCATGGCCATGGATGTGCTCCAGTTATGGATAAAAGAGCAGTTCACAATTGTGCTAACCAACTTAGGTGCATGGGAGTGAAGTGCTCAGTGTGACGATAACAGGGCAATTACAGCAACTCACATGGGGTTCTACAGAAAGTTACATACAACTCTGCCAACCGGTGACAACAGAGTATCCACGTACGGCGACAGTGGTGTTGCCTTAGCGCGCTAGCATACATTTCGCCATGGCCAGCACAAGATAGAACAATTATATCCATTCAAGCGACACTACTAGCTACGAGGCGCTATATAACGCATACAGCCACAATAAATATAATAGGAAAATGCATAATTTCCTTGATAATACATGCGTTGACCTGCGCTATGCGTGACAACAAAGATTCTTCCTTGCATGAAAATACACTAAAGGTGATTCTGTGTCTCACGTTGTCCGTCTGGGCCTCGTCTCTCGGGGAAGCTGATCATATGGCGCTGTAAAGGCGCTTGAAGACTCATATAACACAGCTGTGGACACCTCTTGTATGCGACAGGAGCAAGTTTGTACAGCGCCATTTTCCTAAAATTGCGTATATCGAATTTATAAATGAAATAGTAACTGTATTATGCGCACTATTAGTATTGTAGATGACAATTTTATATTGTTTGGCTTACGACATAGTTTTAAGCAATGGCGTTGTGGCACAGTGGTGATGTCTGTGAGTTGTCTAATGTCAGCTAGAGTAGACGGGTAGTACTTCGTACTTGTCGTATGCAAGATACGCGATATCTACAGTGTATGAATATATTGTAACACAGCCCTCAAGTGTGGAGTAGAACTGAATGGAATTTCATTATGCCTTGTACTAATTTGTTTAGGGCATGGCCTAGCTTAGACTCATAATGGTTTACATTGTGTTAACATGCTATTCTGCAAGGTATCATTCCTCAGCATCACTTATTCTGATTGAGGGTTGTTGCTATTGATCATTTGTTACAATCTGCGGCAGTCACTACACACAGTGTTAGTGCAGTGCACACATGTCTAGTGAGGTGGCATGTAATGACCACAAGGCCATCAATCCTCAGAGCTGCTGATAGCACATGTAGTGAATGGCGGTACACTATACTGATGGATTGCTTGCATCAGATATACAACTGACCTGTGTACGGCAATGCCCTAGCTCCATACATCCCTTACGTGCAAAGTGTGTAAAGGGTAACATCCAAAAATATGTGTTAGCATGACATAACACAACCCATATGATGTTAGTCATTTATTGGGTATATTTATTTGACCTAACTTTAATACAGACACTGGCAACTGTTACATCAGTCCCTGAGCCATTCCCTTATGTACATCACTGAATGGGTTGTGTTTTGTGCAGCCAGTGGCACTAACTGTGTTTCAATTGCAGTGCTGTTCTGTCACCTGTAGCTCTCCTGGGAGGAAACGGCAAGAGTAAAGGGCTGAAGCCCAAGGCCCCGAGGTGTGTGCTGCAAGTTGGGGACTGGGCCGCTCTGAGCACAGTCTGTGGTATTGCTACATGGTTATTGTGCAATGTGTGTGTGTGTGTGTGCGTGCGTGCGTGCGTGCGTGTGTGTGTGTGTGTGTGTGTGTGTGTGTGTGTGTGTGTGTGTGTGTGTGTGTGTGTGTGTGTGTGTGTGTGTGTGTGTAAGATGAGTACCCGTACTGCACTGAGGGGGCCATGAGACCTGGGTGATAAGGCTGGTGTCTCTGCAGCCAACGGTGCCACCAGTCTTGTTGCCACCTGCTGGCTTACCCCATTCATGGGGTCCACTTAGCCAAGTCTTGGCTGTGGTATTACAAGTTACAAGTGTGTGTGTGTGTGTGTGTGTGTGTGTGTGTGTGTGTGTGTGTGTGTGTGTGTGTGTGTGTGTGTGTGTGTGTGTGTAGACATGTTGACACTCCATGTTAACCTCCTGCGTATTTTCCTTCTTTTCCTCTCTCCCCCTCTCCTCCCTGCTAGGTGGGTCCTCAGTGCCATCACCCATCCCTTCCTTGTCCTGCGGCACCAGTGTCAGCTGCACATTCTCTACCCCTGTCCCTCAGCTCCGTTTGGATCTGTGGCTGCACTGTATAGAGCGTGGGCTTCACAGGTGTGTGTGTGGGGGGGGGCATCATCCCATGCGACCTAGGTGAATAGGCTATTGTCTCCACAGCCAACAGGCCACTGTTCTTGTTGCCACCTGCTGGCTCGCCACATTTATGGGGTCTGCGTAGCCATTGGCAAGTCTTGGCAGTGGTATTGCAAGAGTTTTACAAGAGTTACAAGTATATGTGTGTGTGTGTGTGTGTGTGTGTGTGTGTGTGTGTGTGTGTGTGTGTGTGTGTGTGTGTGTGTGTGTGTGTGTGTGTGTGTGTATGTTGTGTTTGCACGTGTATGTTTGTTCATGTGCAGTATGTCCAGTGCTTGCATGTATTACTCACTGCACCCCACTAGGGTGTTACTGGTCTGTGGCGAGGGAGTGTGACACTGTTGTTGGGTGATATCTTCTTTGAGCTACTGCAAGATGGACTACTGGCAGTGTATGAGCACTTGAGGTCAGTCCTCACATACGTACACATTAAATATGCAGCATGTAGTATAAATACAACTGGTTCAGCACTCCCACTTTGTGATATAGCAGCTATTTCCACACTGTGCTGTTGTAATGTGCCACATACTTGATCACAATGTGCCGTTCATTCTGCATGCATTGTGTCTTAATCAAGATAAGAATCATGAGCCTATTGTGCGTATGTACGAGCTGTGCCTGTATCACATTGTCCATAGACACAAGAAGAACAGACCCAGTCAACATGTGGCCTTTGGTCTGAGGCTGCTCACATACGGACTTGTGACTCCTTTTATGACTGGCGTAGTAGTTGCTGTTGTTCAGGTACACTGCATGCATGAATAACTATATGTATGTACGCATGTGTGTATGTTGTGTGCCTATCTCTGTGTACATGTGTGTGGGTGTGATTGTGTGTAGGTGCATGGGTGTGGGTGATGTTTACGTATGTACGTATGTGTGTATGTGTGTATGTTGTGTGCCTGTCTCTGTGTACATGCATGTGTGTGTGATTGTGTGTGGGGTACTGTATGTGTGAGTGTGAGTGCATGGATGTGGGTGATGTGTATGTATGTGTGTGTGTGTGTGTGTGTGTGTGTGTGTGTGTGTGTGTGTGTGTGTGTGTGTGTGTGTGTGTGTGTGTGGTGATTGTTCAATTTCACTCTTCCTCTCTTGATGCAGTTCACTGCCCAGAAGGTGTACAGAGCTGGTGTCTCCTCCATCTTGGAGCTGGCATGGGAGAGACCTTGGTTTGCAGGGAAGGGCGCCTTGTTCTCTACCCTCTCCCTTGCCCTGCCCACCGTCCTTGTAGCTGGGGTGAGGTGTGTGGTGTCCTCGGCTGTCCAGCAGACAACCTACAGCGTGCTACAGAAGCTAAGATCAGACCGCAGAGCTGCCACGGCTGGTAGTACAGAGTTACTGGGTGTGGTGGACGTGGACCGACTCTGTGCTAGCGTGGTAGGTGGATTTGTGGCTGATGTGGTGACGTATCCAGTGGAAACGGCTCTCCTGCGAGCCCACATCCAAGGTTTCCCAGTTCTGTTGGATGACGTGGAAGCCGGTCTCTCTCCCGTACTGCTGACCACTGGTTACAAGAGCTGGCGTGACATGTACTGGACCGTGCACACCATGGAGGGACAGTGGGGGTTCTACAAGGGGTTCTCTGCCATGCTACTGCAGTACCTGGTGCAGGGGTTAGTGCTAGTGGGACTGTACAGGGCAAGGGGGACCGCACTAACCAGGACAACACCATAGAATGGTTTACAATTATACTTAGGTAATATTGTGTGATGTCCATTGAGATGTTTATTGTATTAAATGTATTGTAGTAGAGTATAACATGTACTTCCAGCGTTCCTTCATTTCATTGATGGTAGCACACTGTACATGCTCAGAGTCACTTGCAGGATGTTCATCGTGTGCAGACGCATAATACTCAATCTATAGATCCAAACTATATTTCTTCAGATCTCAGAAGAAGCTGCATGTACCTATATACGTACGTATGTATCTACACCCAGCATGCACTGCAGAGCTTGCGCGTGATCCTTTGATCTCTGGGTTCCCAGCTGATGTACATCTTATGCATATGGCGTTAATTGCATGTTGGGTGTTATTTATACAGTCATACAGTATCAAGAAAAACAATTCTTGCATGCGTGCTTAATAAGGTATACATGGTTTTATGGCACATATGCATGCATCAATATACATCCATGCATGCATCGATATCTGTACGTCCATGCACACCCTGCACACAGTATAAGAAGCACTGCCATTTGGTGCTGTGTACCGTACACATTCAAAATTTTATGGCACAATATTTTGTGATCTTTCACAATTTAGCGGATCCGGCCAGATGATTGAGAAAAATTCAAGCACAAAACCTCCTTTCATTGCTAGGCATTTGAGAATGGGATGCAAGGGCTTCACAAAAATCCTCATGCATGCAGGGAAGGGCGTCCATGAGGCATAATATATGGACTATAATAACACACACAATCTTGTAGAGGCAGCTCGATCATTGCCCTGACATGGAACTTCAATAGGGGAGGAATCAGTGAGCAATTCACATGGCATAAAGTCTTGGCCCTGAAGGCCTTTTTCAACAGCTGAAGAATGCCTTCTGGGCTGAAACATCTTGTTGATTAACTTTATGCCGTGTGAAGTGCTTGCTAACCCCCCCCCCCCCCCCTATAGCTCTAGAAATAACACACACGCATGTACTGTGCACACGCTGCATGGTCAAGTTTATCATGGTTACATACGTATATACAATAGGGAGTGTGAGCGACACAGTTGGTAATACAAGTTTGAATGATGACGCTACTACGTATGAGTTCACTGGGAATCAGTTTTGAAACTGGCTGTAAATGCCCCGTGGGTCAGGAGCTGCTGGCGTCTGTATCCTTCACCTCTGCAGCCACCCTCCTCAGCTCCTTGGTCACCTCCTGCAGTGGGTAAAGCAGTGCGCAGTCATTGGGTCGGTTTTGGTGACAGTAATCAATCAGAATACGTATTATGTGAGAAACGTTAACATTTTGAGGTTTTGAGGTTGAGAAAAGTTAACATTTTCTCTGCATTTTCTTATACGTAAATTACACAGTTATGTAAATGCATAAAAATCCATCTGCCAGCAAAATGCTGTAGATTGGCCCTATAACAATGTGTTATGTATACACACAACAGTGCTATGTTTGTGTGCTACACATTATACAGTGTGCTTGAGGTCATGTTCACACATGCTCACTGTTGCAAAGTGCCATGTACAGTGCTATCCATTCACACTGACAGTCAATGCGCACATACGTACACACTCACCACCCACACACACTACGCACCTCAAAGTTGGTGCGTGCTCCAGTTGGCATGGCAACCTCCTGGTGGATCACAGAGAGAGCCTTTGCCATGTTTGAGAGTGCTCCAAACAAAGTGGAATGAACACACCTGTGTACAGTGGATAGAAGGATGTAAGTACATACGTATGCTGAAATGCATTGTTTCACACTCACATCATTCCAAAGTTGCTCCTGTCACTGTCATCTTGGAGAGTGAAAACGCAACCTTCCTTATCCTGAAGGAAGGGAAGCAGTCAATCACTACCTCTGTCACTACTCATCAGATACATAACTACATATGTTTGCCTCATTACTATCGCACACTCAATAAAGACTGTGATGAGTAAAATGTGTGGGCGTTTCCCTGTCTGCTTGTGTGTGCGTGTCTCACACAAAATCTTTCACTGCACTGACCTTTACGTTATATCCAATGAGGTGTGCTCGACAGAGGTGGAAAAAGACAGAGGAGTGAATGAGGGATAGGCTCTCGTGAAGCAGCTGAGTACTCATCACAGCGTACCGCGTCTGCACACAAGGATATCAGACGACATGGTACACATTGGTAAAATACACCACACACACACACACACACACACACACATGCATGTACTGTATGTTTGTACGTACATCCACACACCCACACACATTTACGTATGCACACTTACAGGTATGTATGTACATGCACACACCCACACACCCCACAAACATGTATGTACATGCACACACACACACCCACACCCCCCACAAACATGTACATATGCACACTCACACTGTACGTACGTACCTCTTCCATTGTCCCCTGTGTCTGTCCCGGTACCGCAAACAGCCCCTCCTTCCAACAGTAGCCCCCACTGGTAACCTCCCCCAGCAGACCGCACATGCTTTGCATGTCCCTCATCCCAATGTCCAGGTCCACTGCCCACAACTCCTGCTCCATCTGGGACCGGGCAGCATGGGAGACAAAGGGAGGGAAGCGGTGGAAGGGGGTCCAGTACGGCAGTAGAACAGTGTCAATGAGAGGCATGTACGTGGATGAGTACAATTGTGCACAACACTTCACAGAACACATCACATATTGTCCCAAGAAAGACAGGACCAGAAGACATTAGGGCACACATGTATGCACGCATGTAGCTTGCCGCTTCAACAATAGTACATGATGTACCAGTATAGTATGTGTACATACAGTGTATGTACCAATACCTGTGTACCTATGCAGTAGACATAAGTACACATATGTACAGTCTATAAATATGTATGTAACTACATACAGTATTGTAAGTGTTCTCATGTGAGTAGTATACTTGTACTCACAGTCGACGGAGCTATGAAAGTGACAAAGTCAACTGACAGGTGTCCATACACCCCTCTCTCCCGACAGGCGGCTGCCACACTGGATACTGCAGATGACAGAGTAGCCGGGTCTACAGAGGTCTGTGGCACAGACACGCCCCAATTCCAAAAGGGGGTGGGGTGCACCTGGTCCCCTGCGTTTAGTATCTGTACTGCACCATCAGGCTCAATCAGCACACTGACAGTGAGCGCTGTGACACTTTCCGAATGAGGACAAGCCTGAATCAAACCACCCCTTGTGCGCATCTCTGCGAGGAAGTCCCTCCATGTTGGAAAGTGGGCAGGGTCCACCATAACTGTGTGCTGTCCAAGTAGGTCAGACAGTTCCTCAGCAACCTTCTTCACTGCCATCTCCTGTGCCCACTTGCTGTTCCACTTGTCTCCATACCAATCCCTCTCCTTCCTCAGCCAGGGGTGGCAGGAGAGGTGGGGGGCAATGTCACAGTATGCTATTCCCCGTGAGTGCACACTGTTGTTGAGTTTGAAGCACCAGCGCTGCACATCTAGGTGGTTGGCGATCAGGGTGGCTAGCTGGTTCACCAACTGAGTCTCACTAAACACGTCAAGACTGGAAGGAGGAGTGGCCACCTGAAAAGGAAAGAAAGGGAAGGGATGGCAAGTACGTACGAGGGCATAGGCAGATAAGGCAGAATGCAGAAGTAATATTGTTGACACTATGAAAATGCATAAACAGATGGATTGCTCTGATAAACACCCTATTAACAAATCTTGGTCAACAATTGTTGCTGTACTTATGTACATTATGTATGAACACATCTCTGATACATACATACATACATATGTACATATCCTCACATCTTGCCCCCCCCCCCCCCATTGTCAGGCTGTGCAGCTAACAAACTAGCTGAAAAGCACTGTACACGAATACAAGCACACAGTGCATGTACATACATACTGTACAAACACATACGACAAACAACACTAACCTTTGCCTCTGTGAACAGTTTGATGGCACCAGCCTTCTTTGATGAATACAGCTGAACAGTGTTGGGGTCCGTCCCAAGGATGGGCAGCCCCAGCTGGCGGGCCACAGCAAGGTCATCCTGCGACACCACACCAGGAACAATGTAAGCGCTCTTCCCCCGGGTGAGGTTCTTGATGCGTCGCATGGCCTTCGGACTGTGCAGCAGCACGGTGGCGAGGGAGAGGTTATGGCCACCAAACTTTCCCAAGCTCTCTGGTGTGATAAAAGTCAGCCGTTTGGAGAGATCCTCTGGGTGGCGTCCCTCCTGCCCCAAGGAGAGGAGTTTGAGGTTGTAGGTTTCCAGGTCTTCTGACAGCACTACTGGGGATACGTAGATAACCTCACAGTTTGGACTCCTGAGGTCACAGATGCGGGCAATCTGTGCATTCTCCTGTATCTTTAACTTTTCCATCTGGGAGCGAACGTCCTTGGGGTACCCTACAATGCAGAAAGCAACCATAGTCTATTGCCTCAACGGACAATCCCACCCATACAGTAGCCACACAGTCCACTAACAACACACTATTACACATAGGAGTAAAATGAATGTAATCAATACACATAGAAACTCTTAGAGCTTCAAACATTCCACTCCTACGCATTTATGTACAGAGTTACATATGCACATACATACATACACCAAATGAAGCATACAATGACTCGTGCAGTCTTGTTAAACAGACTGAGTAGTCCATCAATTCTGGATATGCATTCCCTCTTATAAACACCACTTACGTAAAGTATATACTCTCAATACAGACATACGTACGTATGTACACCTTCAATAGGCACAGTCCACCCACTTGCAGCTACTTACTCACCAAGTGAAGGCAGGTGAACCACAACATGTCTTTCTGCTTTGATCCTACTCCACGTCTTCTTAAACTCTTGTCTAAGATGGAAGAAGGAAGACCTCTCCTCTGCCCGTGTATCCTTTAGTCGCAACCTCGTCTTCCTGGCCTTGAGGTGCAGGAGCCAGCTCATAGCAATCACACCTCCCGCCCACTTCCTCTGCCGGTACTCCAGGTATTGCTTCCTTGCTCTGTACATGCGGAAAGTTGCTTGGATCTTTGCCGCTGCAATGTGCAGTCCCCCTGCCCCTCTGTATCGCCTGCCTGGGGTGAATACAATAGACTCCACTTCATCTGCATTCACCAGACAGCAGATGAGCTCCTAACACAACAGAAGAGTAGCAGGTTAGTGTTAAAATACTGCAGTGATGGGGTGAGTGTACATGGATGAAGATGGACTACACCTGCACACACACCTGTGGTGTTGGTTTTGTCTCCACACCATAACTGTGAGCCAACTCCAATAGTTTGGCACCATTCACCACCATCAGGGGGACAGCATAGGAGCAGGCCAGGCGACGAAACTCTTCCAGCATGGACACAACCCTAGTGGAATAAAGAGGCCAGCAATAAGGTCACTACATTCATCTTTCATACAATGTTCTCCCAGAAAATAGTTTAAGAAGGGTGTGCTGGACTGCTAGTCATGTGAGGAGTGGCTAGTGAATGGTGGAGTGTGGGAGAGGGTGTCAGCTTCCTTTGCACAGCACAGTAGGGAGGATGCATGAAGAGCCTTGTGACATCAGAATGTAATACATTCAAGTCTATGCCAGGTGGGGAGACAGGGGGGCAGGGGACAGGTGGGCATGTGGGTGGGGCAGGTGGGGAGAGAGGTGGGAGGGGAGACAGGGCGATAAGTTGGTGATACAGGATGGGGACAGGTTGGTGGGACAGGTGGGTGGGAGAGGTGGATGGGAAAGTGGGTGACGGAGGGACAGGTGGGGGACAGGTGAGGGGAACACCACTCACCCTCCCCATTCACTCTGATTCGCCCTCTGAAACTCCACATAGTCAGTGTCATCCTCTGCCAGTGCTCCCTTGTGCATTGTAATGTGGCACTCACTGCCATCAAGCGAGAGGAACGGCATGGAGCCATCATCAGCAATGAGAGCACCCGGAGAGCGGGTTGGAGGAGGGGCAAGGAGGGAGGGGGTCTTATGGACAGTAGCCGCCACGGTGGGGACCATGGAGGAGTTCCCTCCTTTGTCAGTGGGGCAGTTCACTGCAGGGGGAGGAGGGACAGGGCCAGCAGCGACCCTGGTTGGCCCCTCCTTGGTTGGCTGCAAGGGACAACAGTAGCAGTGCTGTATGCACAATGCTCTCTGGTGGCTACCACAACTACACAGATACATACATACGTATGTACAGTATATATGTGTATGTATGTACAAGGGCTTGGTACTGTACATACATACATACATGTGTGAGGGTAGTGAGCATAAATATGACCAACTTACACATACACATTCTAGCTATGTGGCTAGAGAGCATTTGGAGCTTACATACATATGTATATATGTACAGTGTATTTGGGACGGTCCAACAAGCCACACCCACACAGTACATGTGCTGAAATACTTACCTGTGCAATACAGTACGTACGTAGCTATGCACATACATGTACAGTGTACCATGTACCAAACCACTCCAGTCAATACACACAGTGGTATACACTGTACACACACACATGCCTGTTTCCCTGTGATGACCTTGGCATTCCTCATGTGGCTGCTAGTATGGGAGGTGCTCAGGTCATCTGGGTCCCTCACGTCGAGGTGGGCCGAGGGAAAGTGCTTCAGCTCAGAGTTGTCAGCCACTTCCACTTTGAGGAACTGCTGACTTGCACTATGCAGCTGCAGGACAACGTGGTGGTGGTGCATTGCGCATTGATTCTATCTTATCCCTTATGAACCAGGCTCTATTCACTTACAATGGCTGGCTTTGGTTTGACGGGTGATGGGCTGAGGAGAATGTCAGCATTACACTGCAGAGGGGGGCAAGGTGGAGTAGTGCAGGTGAGATCAACAAATGTACATGTATCATACACACCCACACCCACACCCACACACAGACACACCCACTACACGAAAGCCTGCTCACTGGTATCAGTCCACGTTCCATGAGACTAAGGAGGCCTTTCCTGGCATCTTCTTCATGTATTGGAGGAGGGTTCAACTGACAAACAGAAAGATACAGAGTCTCACAACACCCACGGTCATAGGTATGCAAGTATGTATGTATTTATGCACACACAGACACGTAGAAACATGATATCAATCAATCAATCAATCAATCAATCAATCATTATTTAAGTGCACCATGCCCATTGGCACTAGGGCGCAGATTGGCCCCATGCAGCACTTACACATAACAGGCAAAATGAATACTGAGTCATGAACCTGCAGTAGTGTTACCCAAACCTTGCATGCCACATACATACAATGATAGATAGCAGTTCATAGTTGTGGCATGCAGCAGGCAGCAGGGACGCAGTGGGATCCTGGGTACTGCCCTTGTAACTGTGTCGTCTCATCCAGGCTTCCAATAGTACTCGTTGGGATTTCCAAGCTTCGCACCTCATCAACCAATGATCTACATCTTCCACTGATATATTAGTAGGAATGCACACACACACACACACACACACACACACACACACACACACACACACACACACACATACTGTGTCTCCCAGTCTCTTGGAGTGAGGCACTGCTGCCAGGTGGTTCACAGTGGGCCCTGTCACTGGTTTAGTGCCACTAGCTTCCACCTCCAGCTCACGGTACACTGGCGCCGGGAGAGAGCGAGGACTGGTAAGGGGGATGCCATACCTACTGCTGATGAACTCCTTACTGGCTGGGTTGTGAGGATGGGAGAGCAGCTTGCGCGTGTAGGCCGCCTTCACACTGCGCATGGGGAGCAGGGGCACTCACCACACATACACAGTGGCGATGGCTTGTACCATGCCACCACAATGCAAGTACCAGTATATGTACATGTACACACATACACAAATTATACATACGTACACGTACATACGTACACGTATATTACAGCTACATACGTATTCTATGCCATATACAAACTGTAGGACCACCAGTCCTAAGCACACGCATACATGGTCATTGACTACGTACATGGAATTGGGTTGGCACTACTACTGTTGACACTGTCAGGATACGTAGATGAACAAATGTATGTTTGTAAGTATAGTGCGTAGTGTTAGGTGACACTATTCTCTACATACTGATTTATACTGTATGTCTGTGACACATAATGGCCCACTGCAAATGGAAGTCCAGAATATGTACGCACATATTACATGCATGTATGTATGTATGTGTGTAGATGCACGCACACATCTCCAGGGGAGGGTCTGGGAGCTGTCCTCACTCCAGATTCACTTTTGCTCCTCTGCAAACGAGATGTTGCTTTGTAGTGGTGAACCACATCACCAAGAGACCTGAGAAGCGGTCACCAGCAGCAGCATAGAGTGAGTGTACAGTGTCGCATTGAGAGGGCACATTCAGTCAACAGTTTTGACTAGTAAAGTTATAATTATCTTTTACAACAGTTACATGCAACTACATTGGCAGTCAAATCTGATTGCGCAGTGAAGACTGTCAAAGTATTGCATGCTCACTCAGAAGCAGTAAAGCACTGACGCATGCACACACATGAAAACAAGAGCGGCAACACAATAGCTAACAGACGCTCGCACGCACCTTTTAGAGGAGCCGCCAGTCCCCTTTGATCGTGACACAGGCTGCACTATATGAGGCAGAGCGGATGTCCTATCTTGGATCAACTGCAGAGTCGTTTCTGCGTGCATCTGCAACTCCTTTTGCGTGTTCTCCAGAGCAGCCTTCACCGCGAGGGCGTCCACGGCCCCACCGGAACCAACACTGCGGCTTACTTCATCCTTTAAGCGAGCAAGGTCCTCCTGCACCTTGTTTAGAATAAATCCCACCACCTCTGGTGGCTGGGGTCTCGCCGAGGCCATGCCTGTGCGGGACACACGTACCCAAACAGTCAGGAAAGAACGGTTGCCATGACAATTTCAGCTTAGTCGTTGCGCAATGACACCGGGGGATCCCCTTGGGTCAGAGGCCACCATTTGAGCCACTTGTAATGCTGCAAGCGGTCTCACTCGGCACGTGTCGTGTTCAGGATGTTAACGTTCGGAACAGACTCATCCCCTTCACCAATGGTGGTTAGGAGAATTGTATACCTTATAGGATTTCTGGTACGTGCACTGTGTGTTCTTGTAGCTACGTATCAGCATACGTAGATCTATGAATTTGACACGGTGAAATTAGTCCTAGTATGTGTATTGAGTTACTGCTAGACAGCTTTATGACACTCCAGTGTTGCAGGTTCACGTTGCATCCTTGCTCTGTTTGTTTGTCCACTTGTAGGACCTTTTGTCAGTGAGCATGTTCTACCCCATTCTCATCCAAGTGGCAGAGGCCCGGGGGGCCACCCCAACACAAGCTGGGCTCTTAGGTGTGCTGTGTTGGCATCACCTTACATGACTGCAATAGGGATATGTACCACAATTGTGTTTTGGTTGCCTGGGTATACTTCTTATATTGTATGTTTCTGTATTGTCCACTCATTTGTACATGCGTGTGTGCATGTGTGTGTGTGTGTGTGTGTGTGTGTGCGCGCGTGTGTGTGTGTGTGTGTGTGTGTGTGTGTGTGTGTGTGTGTGTGGGTGTGTGTGCACGTGTGTGTGTGTGTGTGTGTGTGTGTGTGCACGTGTGTGTGTGTGTGTGCGTGTGTGTGTGTGTGTGTGCGTGTGTGCGTGTGTATGTATGATGTTACTACTATGTATGTGCTGTGAATGTGCAGGCTCTGTGTATGGCATACTGCAGATGCTCTCCAGCACTCGTATGGTAAGGGCTATCACCTCAAATATCCTCTGCATGTGCTGCTCTATTACACCATCTTCTTTTGCACCATACTACCAGGGCCAGCTAAGTGATGTGTATGGCCGTAGACTAGGCCTTCTTGTAGCATTCCTTCTCCCTGCCATTGGTTACTTGATTGGGGGAACTACCACGTCATTGGTTGGGCTGTTTCTGTCCAGGATTACACCAGGTATGTATCACAATTAGTACTGAATTATGGGTACTATATCATGTATTAATTTATATATTGTATGAATTTTGTTGCTAGTCTTGTGTGGCCTGATCCTATATGTGCTCTGCTTCTGTTATTGTGCAATCATCCCAAGTGTTGTGCAATAGCAGAAATGATGGAAGGGGCAGGCCATGTGAGACTGCATTGTTGTTGTTGTGTGTGTGGGGAGGTGGGGGTGGGTATGGGTGTGCATGTGTGTGTGGATGAGTGGATGCATTTGTGGATGTGTTTGCACATGTCATGTGTGTATAGTAATCTACAATTGTGTAAGTGTTGGTTTGTGGAGACAGGCAGAATGTGTGGGTTATTATTATTAACACAAGTCCCAGTGTTTGACCCATGTCATGATACTGGCAATCACATTGAGTTGCGTCACCCTTTGTCAATTCTTTCACGTGTTTATTGTACAACTGGTATGTTGTGATGTATGCAGGTATATTCAAACATGGCATCTCCATCTGTAAAGCCTACCTCGCTGATGTTACAGCCCCTCCTGATGTTTCTGCTGTGCTAGGAGTCTTCACAACCTTCAGCAATGCCGGTTTTATTGTTGGTCCATTGGTTGGCGGCTATTTATCGGAATGGGACCCAACCCTGTGTGCCCCCTTCCTTGCAGCAGGCTTCCTGTTCCTTTGTATTTCACTACTTGTGCAGATCCTTCTTCCAGAAAAGTATTCTTATCTAAAAACCTCAGACCCCTGTAGTGGTGACAGGAAACACAATGAATCTACATGTAGTAACCGTTTCCAAGGTGATATCACCCCCAACAACCAAGTAAGTGTGAAACATGGTATTACTGCAAGTCCTAAGGAGGCAAGAAGTGAGGCACAAGTAGAGACAAGACCTTGGTCCATGTGCTTCAGAGTCCTTCAGCAGTTCAATTTCCTCCAGGGTGTCCATTGGAAGGAGCTCACAGATCTCATCTTGGGGCGATTCCTACTGTCACTTGCCATGCTTGTTTTTCGGAACAACCTTGCAACCTTTCTCAAAGGTCATTTTCACATAGACTACCTAACTATGGGGAAGATCCTGTCATTTAATGGCTTGGTTGCTGCAATAGCGGCTCTACTGGTGCGATACCTCTCAAGGTGGTACGGCGATGCCATTGGTTCATTACTGCAACACGCATCGCTACTTCTGTCTGCTTCACTGCTGGTACTTACATTGTCCCCTTGTCTGCCATTTGCAGTCATTATGCTAGCTCCCATCAGTCTTGCCACGTCCACTCTTCGCATTGTTCAATTGGATGTCACTCTGAGAAGAGGGAGGGAGGACGAGAGAGGTGCCATTGTTGGTCTCACTGGGTCTATAGCAGCTTTTTCTCGTACACTAGCACCCGCTCTGGTGGGTATGTTGCAGGAAGTGAATTCTAACCTCCCAGGCTACTTTGCCTCCATCTTTTCTTTACTTGCATTCATCGTCATGGTGATCATACCACCTCATCAGTCAATGCCATGGTATCAAAAGCACAAAGAGGAATAACCTTAGTTTCTACAGTAATATATCTTTTTACACAACATAGTAATCTCTCAATGACTATTTTCAGAGCCTTGTTATTGAGTCACGTACTCAAACAGTCCATGAAGGTGATGATAAATTGGTGGCATTCAGTTCATTTTATTGGTTTAGGAAGTGAAGCTAACTGGCATGCACTTATTAGTACTATACCAACGTTCTTTCCTACATGGCATGATTGTGGGATTGTGGGCTGTTTGTAGGAATGTACTGCTTACATCATAGTTGGTATAGTGTGACATCATGTGTGACTCCCTCCGTGTAAGTGGGAACAGCTGTACGTACTGAGTGACTTGTGAGCCAGTTCTAAGTTCTAACTGACGTACCTATAGATCCCGTTGCCATGGTAACGTGCGTCTAAACGATGATTCTAAATCGCAGAGAAGCTTCGCGCGTGATTATAAATCCCATACACGTACGTGGCGGGCAGAGTGCGCGTGACGATAAATCCCTACACGTACGTGGCGGGCAGAGTGCGCGTGACGATAAATCCCATACACGTACGTTGCGGGCAGAGTGCGCGTGAAGTGTTTAATGACGTCATCACTGCCATTTTGTATCTGCTGTGATACGAGCTTGTCGCTGCGAGTTTTTCTTTCAGTTCTCGCCGAATGGCCTCCCTACGAAGCAGGAGTAAGGGCAGACGGTGAAGGCGTGTAACGAGAAAGATTACGGGTGCCGTAAAGTTCTTTTATTGAGCTTCCGCATCGTCATCCGTTGCCAATGACGCGGGCGTCGTCAAGAGGAGCTAGTGGAGAGGATTTTCATTGGATTAGTGAACAGTTTTTGGATCTATATTACTTAAATGCCGACCAATCGGTGTCTGCGAAGATTTAGACCACTCAGCACACGAGCTTCGTGCTCTAAATCCCGCAGACACCTCTTGGGCGGCATTTAACTATTACTTATTATCCATGATTATAGAGAGGTGGCTGCTCTACAGAGGTAGATTACAATGCTTTAGTGCTATTTGGGGCCGTGGCTGGCTGTTTTAGAGAGGCAGCTGCCTATAACACAGTAACCATCCTACACAAATTGTGTGCAGGTGCTGTGGGATTGTATAAAATGACGTAACCCCCCTCCGGTTACGTGGGCAATAGTTGGAGGTATGCGCGTAACATATACATAGCGTAGCTGGTTACTATAGATTCTTTGTTACCCAACATAATGGCAGCGGCATGCATCGTGATTAATTGCTGTGCTGCACTGCCTCTTGGAACTGACACAATGAGGGGACAGCTGGCCTTCAGCAAGCACTCACATCCTTGTATGACTAACACAGGTGCAGCAATCCCACAGGTATTCACAGCTACGTACAGCTGCAGTGGATGGCACGTACGTAATTACAAAATTAGGTGTGTGGCCACTGTAGATGGTTCTGTGCCAATTTGTAGGCTGAATACCATTTATTGAAGTCAGTGTTAGTCTCATGTGTTTGTACAAACAACAGCTGTGAACAGACCAGATCCCACGGTGCAATGACGTACAGCTGCTGAAAGTCCGTCATACAAGGCTTGTGAGCCTGAACAGAAATGATAACATTTCAGCACAGCAGGTTGGTGATGTCGAAAAGCCTATCAATGGTTTCTCATGCATGTGAGATACAGCTCCAAAGGAAGGAGTAGCTAGTTTCACTGAATATCTACCCTAGCTACCTGGAGATCTAGACACAAAGCCCTTATATAAGCTATCATCCAACAACATATATAGCAATGGTTTCTAGATATGCATTCTGCAAGTTTTTAACTCAATATACACTTGCTGTGTATGGTGTGCATGTGCCCAGATGGATGGATGTGTGTGTGAAGGTGCTGTCATGTAGTACATAGCAACCTAACCACCTTGCCCATGACACTACCTGCATGCTAGCGACACATGCATTGAGTACTGTATAAACCAAACTATGTTACAAACATGTAAATTAGACTTCATATCCTTTATTATACAGTGCAAGATGTGATACATTATAATTTATATGTATTGTAGAGGCTAACTGTATCCATTAAGCTTATTTGGTGTCAATGCATACACATTCAGTACATGTGCATATATTATGTATGTGCATGTGTGTATAAATCCCTACATACTGTATATACAGAGCTACTGTGCAATACACAACTGGCCCCATTGTGTGCATGCATGGGATATTGAAAAGGCAGTTCATTGCAGTTAGCCTCTGCATAGACAAGCCAGGATAAGTTGAAGTTGGGTGAATTCAGCTCTACCATCTTTAAATGTGTAGGATGACAGGCAGCGAGAAGGCGATCACTTAATTGTTGCCATCAAATAGGGCTACGGCCCCCCAGCCTCCTGTAACACCACTGGTGTAGAAGGCTGGTTGGCGTAATGTCCAGTGATTCACCCAACTTCAATTCATGGGATAAGAATATTGCGGTAGTATGTGCACTGAAATGCAAAGAATTCGCAAGGTGTATTCATATGTGCGTATATAAAAGGGTAAGCAGACCACAGATCTCAGCAGTCCACTTGCCTTAGCTACAATACCTCTGTGACTGGGGCCCAGGTGAACTCTGATCAAAGACACACAACATGGCTTGTGCCATGACTGTCACTCAGATGGCAGTGCTCTACCTGTGCCTATCAATTCTGCAAGTCCGTTTGAGCAATGGTAAGCATGCATAAAGTTGCCAGCAACCTGTCTCTGTCGTATTACAAGCTGAAAACACCACAATTGCCATCTCTCTGCAGGTGATCATATCATCCCTCCTCAAATAGTCTCACAACCCCGGCCGGTATCTGCACAGTATGGGCAAAGTGCTTCCCTATCCTGCTCGGTAATAGGTCACCCTGATCCCAACATCCTGTGGTACAAAGAAGGGTGCAGCTATCCTATTGATAGCACGTCAACTGTGACTGGCGAGAATGGCAGCACCAGCAGCACCCTTTACCTCAACCACTTAGCCACTCTGTTGCAAGCTGGGAACTACTACTGTACTGCAAACAGTCTCAATGAGGACACCAATATGATGGCCTCAGTCTCCAGTAACAGTGTAGCAGTAAATTTGCAAGGTACGTATCAATGACTTGTCTATATAGTGTGTCCAAATTCATTTCATTATGAGAATATTCATGATTAATTTATATCTGTTACGGATTTTGCAACTGTTCTGCCTTTGCTGTGTTTGTGTGTTTTATAATAATTATTTCCGTTCACTTTATATTTCAGACTCAACAGTATCCCTCTATCTGCACGTATCTGGGGTAGACAATACGTCAATCACACTGCGCTGGTCAGCCTTCGACTCCAGCATGGCAGTATCTGGCTACAGTGTAAATGTTACAGACCTTGATGGAACAGGGAGTCAAGCTGTTTACAGTGTTGGAGGGAATCAAAGTGAACTGAGCATTACTAATCTCACCTACCTCAGCAATTATAGTTTTGTGCTACTTGCCTTGGACGGTTCTGGGACAACCGACACGGCTCCTCCAGTCACTATGGTGATACGTAAGTGCATGCAGTAATCAATGCAGACCATGAAGTCATACCCATATACCGTACTGATCGGTTGTTAAGCGCACCCCCTTATAAGTGCATAACCTCTATTAAGCGCACATTTCTTTACCAGTTTTCACCCTAATTGTTAGGCCCATAGTGATTTCAGGAGTTCACCCCTTCTATCAGGCGCATAATAGGACTCCCTGGTAACCTAGCCACTTGCCTGAAGTGTAATCATGAGTATAAGCTAGTAAAATTAACGCTTGAATGAGAGCTCACTTACTGCGCTACGCGGCGGCCATCTTAATATGACGTTTGCATATCATTATAATTTCTTAAACCATTCGTTTGTTAAGCGCATATCCTTCATTAGGCGCATATTTTCTGCCTGCCAGAGCTTAACAGCCGATCAGTACGGTAGCTACTACCACTGTACATTTTACCCTTTATTTCAATTAAGTGTACAGTATAGTGATCTATGAATGTGTGCATGTACATGTATGGAAGTATTGCCAAACCTTGATAGCCTATGATGACTCTTGTGTGAGTGCTTCACAAGAGTGCAGTAGCAGCTCTGTACACTAGCTGTTGGTGGTAGCGGTTTCATGTTAGAGCTGCCTACCTCGGTTTGTGTCATGTACATAGGATGTATTTGCTGTTTTCCCTTGAATTGTTCTGCAGGCCCTTATCAGTTTCAGCTCTTAGGAGATTGTGGTGGACAAGGGATCATAGAGATTAATGACAGCAGTGGCTACTGGACCAGGCTCTGCAGTGTTAATGGTAGTACTTGGGACGTTCATGCAGCCAGGCAAATCTGTCGTCAGCTGGGCTATCAGGATGCCATTAGCGCAGTGTGTTGTGGTCAAAGTGATCCCTTGCTTAGCTCTGATTGTTGGGGAAGGAATGAGTCATCTGTACCAGAGAGGTGCTCCTTTACAGATGACTCAGTCTGTAATAGCACCACTTCTGCTATTGTATCCTGTACACGTGAGTTGTGTGTGTATGTGTGTGCATGTGTGTATGTGTGTATGTGTGTCCGTGAGTGCCATCTGTGACAAGAGTGCACACTTGTGTATTTTAATACTTATGGTGGATTTATTGCAGACGCTGTAAAATGCATAATATTTCGATGGCACTTACACTGATGATGTGGTCATTCTCATTCGGACATTCTCTGGCAATTAGCAGTGCCTTCCCACTTTGAAGTTGTGTGGGAGAGATGAGGATGACCGTCTCCACAGTCACTGCTATATGGCTTATTATATGTGTGTGTGTGTGTGTGACAGTGTGTGTGTATGTGTGAGAGAGATTGCATGTACATGTGTGTGAATATGACATTATAAAAGTGTTCTTGTTGTAGGTGCTTGCATGGATGTGTATTTTATATCTTGGATAAATAATATTACCTCCTCTATTGCTTATCTCCACATATAGACAGCATAGAGCCTCCTTCAAGTGTCTCCATCTCACCGACTGCCGTTATTGCTGATGGCCAAGTTGAGTTGCAGTGTTCAGCCAACCAGGCATTTCCACATTTCTATGAGTGGAGACACAATGGGGCCACTGTTCTTGGGTTGAAACCAGATGTATCCACGCTTAAAGTGCCAGCTACACTTGCCACAGCCGGCGAGTACGAGTGTACTGTGTCCAACATGGGAGGCAGCAGTGACAGTGACACAGCCTACATCTATGGTACGTATATACGTTGGTATCTGTTCAGCATGCTACAGTTCAGTACTACGGTACGTATACATCATTGTACGTTCCAATTATACACTTGAAAATTCTAACCGGAGGTAATCCAACTATGTAGTTCATACGTATTTACATGTGTACATAAGTGGTATGGTAATCTTGGAACCTACGTACTTGTATGGATCTGCCCTTGGCATTTGTGTGTAGCAGCTCAAACTGGGTTCATGGCATACTCATTATCTGTTATCAAATATACTCCTTTTGCACATGACAGTCGATTATGGGGTGCGATCACACCACTCAATCTGTACATTCTTGCAGCTCATTTTGTAACCATGCATACAATTTAAAATGGGCATACAGTCAGCACACAAAAAGAACTCTGCCTAGGTCAATACATAGATACTATACGTTGCTATGGCAAATCTGGACAAAATAGCTTAATGCACTACGTACAGGGTTTCATCACAGTATTCCAGTATGTATGTAAATAGTAACTTGTCACTGGGACTGATGCTTTTTCTTTGATGGTTTCTCTTTCCTTTAGTGCATCCCCGTGTTCACACCTATCCTAATTCAGTTTCAGTGGAAGAAGGAGAAAGTCTAACACTGAATTGTACTGCTGAGGGCTACCCACAACCTGTGATAGTTTGGTTCAAGGATGGGGCAGAACTGTTTGCGGATGTCGAAATGATGAACAGCTCACTGACTAGTGTTCAGAGCATTTTGTGCATCAATTCATCTGTTATGAATGATACTGGACTGTACCAGTGCCAAGCGTCTTCCACTTTTGACCTTTTGAACATGTCAGTAACTGCGACCAGTGAAGAGTCCACAGTCATCATATTCAGTCAGTCGACATAATTAAATGAATACAGAGGATGATAGTATGATACTCACTGACTTGTGTTACACATCTCTACCCATTCACTTGTATACAGATATTCCTAGTAAGCCAAGTTCTGTAACTCTGGAGAGACTGGCAGCCAACTCATTATTGCTTAACTGGACAGAACCAAGAGACAATGGTGCTCCCATTACTCAATATGTTATCACTCAGGAGCCAGAGCTAGAGGCCATTGTGTTTGATGTTTCCAATGAGACTGAACTGCAGTTGAATGTTACTGGTTTGCTCCCAAACACCAACTACACCTTCACTATTGTTGCTATGAATGCTGCTGGACCCAGTGATAAAAGTGATCCTGCAACTTTCCAAACGGCCAAAGGTGAATGGTAGTAGGCAAGACATGCTGCTAGCTTGTCATGCTATATGCACACACACACACACACACACACACACACACACACACACACACACACACACACACACACACTTTTCCTTCCTTTTGCTGCTTTCATTCTGATGAGGAACAGTGCAGGCCAATTCGCTGTGGTTGTGTTGGAGTTTGAGGTGGTTCATTGATTGCAAAAACACTCATGGTTGTGAAGGCCCTGTAGTTTGAAAGTCTGGTGGCAGAACTGGCATTGGCCAGTCGAAGATGAACCATGTGTCTGCCTCTGGTGGTTAACAAGGCCGGCATGGTTCAGTGCAATGAAACCACAACCCTCTTCAGTACAATGAAGAGCAAGGTCTGATGATGTTTGCCTTGCTTCACGACGGTGCTTCTGCTCATCTTTACAGGTCTTCTCTCCAGCTTCTTTTGTGTCGTTGAGGTGTCCAGTCTTTGTCCATACCTTCTGCCTCCACTCACTCCGATCCTATGTTAGTGTCTTCCATTTGTTGTCGAGGTTGCAGTCTCTAAGGTCCCTAAGCGCCTGGTCATTCCACCACATCTTTAGCCTCTTTGAGATGGAGCACACACAAGACTTAGTAGTTTCCTAAATTGGTAGATGTTCCTCAGACATTCGTATGATGTGACCCTGAAGACAACACACACACACACACACGTGTGCTTGTATGTGTACAGTACCTGCATACCTCACAGAATACAATCTTGCTCCTCCTATGTACCTGTACTCCCTTGGTCTGAATGTGCTGTGTTTGTTTCTGTTTTGCAGTTCCATCTCCTCCTACAAACCTGACTATTGTTAATACCACATCCAACTCACTGACGATTGAATGGGGTCCACCCCTTCAGCCCAATGGGGTCATCCTCTGGTATGCGGTGCAATACATGGGGATAGACACCATCAACATGGTCCCTTCTTCTTTCTACGATGAAACAGTGAATCTCGTGAATGGAGCATTCATCACAGTGAAACTAATAGATCTCAAACCCTATTCTCTGTACAACATCACTGTTCAAGCAGTTACTGAATTTGGAAGCAGTGACCTTGCTGTTGTAGTAACAGGTAGAACGGATGAAGGAGGTAAGCAGTATGCTCAGCAAAGACACTGTTCGTATGTATATTCATATATTTGTCACACTGTACGTACATGTAGTACAGTAGTATATATATAACTTTCTTTGGCTGTATTGCTTGTTAATTGACAACTTCCCTGAAAATTTTGTTAATTTTTTCCTGCAACTATTTATATTGGCAAAGCTATTGCTCATGTGCATGTATGAAGATTTTCTACATTTGCATTAGGGATCGATTCCTGGATAGCTCAGCATTTTCATTGTTACTGCCTGACATATGAGAACTGCTTAGCTCTATTCATGGGAACAAGGGTTCTTAAACTCACAAACGCTGCTTTTCCTTCAGCACAGACCTGAGGGAACAGACCATTACAAAAATGAAAAGTATAACATTGATTGTCTTTTGTCCTCACCAGAAACAGTCGAACGTGTGTGCTATTGATACCTGTCCCTCTCTATAGTCGACATGCACTTATAAATGGCTTCCATTCGTCACCTTTAGTTATTAGTTGAGTGCTCCCTGGTGACAAGTGAGTGCCTGCAATTTTAAAGTCTAACTCTTAATCCTCTGGGCTATTGTCACAAGTGAAACATGTTGTTTCCCCTATAGCTAACTACCAAGCAGTCACATACGTATGTGTGTGCATGCGGGCCCGGCCCTAGGCAATCACTGAATAGTGCATTGCTGTTTAATACACCACACCACTTAGAAATGTTAGTATGATTGTGTCACCTTGCATTGTCTGCAGTTCCATCTCCTCCTGCTAACCTGACTAATGTTGAGACCACACCCACCTCTCTGTCAATTGAGTGGGGTACACCTCTTCAGCCCAATGGGATCATCCTCTCGTATTTGCTGCGCTACATTGGGATAGAAACCCTCAACCTGGTCCCACCTTCTTTCTATAATGAGACAGTGATTCAACTGAACACATCATCTACCTCAGCAGAGCTGATGGACCTGGTGCCCTATTCTCTGTACAACATCACTGTTCAAGCTGTTACTCGAGTTGAAATCGGTGACCCTGCAGTTGTAACAGTTAGAACAAATGAAACACGTAAGTTTAGTACAGCCTCTTACTGTATGCTTGTTCATACAATGTGCAAGTACCATGCATCTGTGTTTGTCTTAGTAGGGAGTCTAATTTATAGGTACTCCAATTCACGTAATAGTCAAATATATATATAACTGATAAAGATTGAATGTACGTACACAATCTACTGTAGTTCAATTACTGTACAAATAACAATGGTTGGATAGAAAGGCCAGGATTTGAACTCATGCATGGAAGGCCTCTGGCAATAGTAGCTAGCACTCTGCCGCTAAGCCAGCTAGTACTAGCTAATGCCAGAAACCCCTGGGTTAAATTCCTGTTGGTTCTGCATCTCATGTCTTTCCAGCCTTCTGCGATTTCAAAGGTCAATGGACAGTAATAGCCTAGTCTCTGTTTGTAATTATACTCAATCACTGTCAGTCATTTGACTATTAAATTGGAGTTCCATCCATCTGACTACTTGTTGTGATATTGCTCACAATTTTGTAGACATTGACATTGCACACAGCAGCTTACATCTACTATACTGTAATCTAAGAATCCTTAAAATGTATGCTTCTTGTGTAGTCTAGAAGTGAATGAATCCTAATTGTCTTCCACTGCTGCTTGCAGTTCCTTCTCCTGTGGTGAATGTGACAGTGTCTGTGACACCGAGGACAATGGATGTCAACTGGAGCCAACCGCTGTACCCAAATGGAGTATTGCTGACATACAATGTGTCATTCACTGGAAATTTCACACTCAACTCTGTCACAGATGAGTTTTATGAATCTGTGTTTGTGCAATTTAACATATCTGACATGACAACTTTAACTGCATTGGAGCCCTACTCAAACTACACCATTGGGGTGAGCTCAATGAATTCTGCTGGAGATAGCAACTTCACAGAAATATTTGTCCAGACACCAGAAGCTGGTTAGTAAATGTGCACTATAAGTTTTTATCCACCTTTGCATGCATGAATTATAGATGCATCAAATACATGCATGTTGTCATGGCAACATGATCTATGCAGTTTTATGACATAGTAAATATATCTATTGTTCATCTGCACATATAGTTCCGACAGCTCCAGTGAACCTGAGCATTACTGACATTACACCAACAATGCTCTTCATTCAGTGGGACCCTCCCACTCATCCTAATGGGGTAATCCTCAGATATGAGGTCACGTACACAGGAGAAGACACACTGAATGATGTTTCAGACAGTTTCTTCAATACCACTACCGTTACGATTACTCCAAATTTAACATCAGTGGAGCTACAAGAGCTTGAACCTTTTTCAGTGTACAACATCACCTTAAGGGCTGTTAACGGAGCTGGTGACGGAGATTTCAGCAGTGAAATGGGCCTTCTCACACGGACAGATCCTTTCTGTGAGTGACTATCATTGGACACACCTTTTTGTATAACAGATTCTGTCACAGATTTTAATACACTTGAGGTCCTTGTTCCCTTTCCTCATATATGCACATTTAGTGGCTGAGCCTCCAGCAAACCTCAGTGAATATGACATTACCATCAGCAGCTTCAGTGTGGAGTGGGTTGAACCGTTTGACCCAAATGGTGTGATTGTAGCTTATTTTGTAGAGTTAACGTCAATTAATGGTACAGTCCTGGATGCTAAGAACGTATCCAACACTACATTCAATGAAACCTTTACCGGTCTGGAGCCTGTAATCAGGTACAATGTTTCTGTGTGTGCCTGGACCATCAATTGTGGAGAGAATTTCACCATCACTGTGTTGACAGATGGAAGTAAGTCAGCTATGATTATAGTACGCACATGCAATAGCTGTGGGGCTGGAAAATTAGCAAGCAATGTATTTTGGCTTCTTGGTGGTTTTGAAAGCAATCCACCAATATTCCAACCGCCTAATTGTTTTCACAATATCATTATGGCAGAAGGTGCGCCCAACCACCAAATCTAATTCTGGAAAATGCCGTAATTTAAACACCTGCCAAAATTTCAAATCATGTGGTATATGTTGGTGTCTGCAGTGTGTTGTGTATTTTTATTTGCCATGATGTGATCCACTGCTCCTTCTGCAGTACCGCCAAATGTCACTCGGGCTGATGATCTCTTTCTTATGACTGACCAGAATGAGCCATTTAGCCTATCATTTGTGGTGTTGGAAGCAGCCCCAAACATAAGTGAAGGTGTAGTATGGTGGGTCTTCACAAGCAGCAAAGGTGTGATGAACATAACGTGTGACAATTCTTCAAATGAGTATAGCTTTTCAGACGACTGCTTGACTATTCGTATTAATCAAGTGGAGCATAGGCATGGAGGTCAGTATGAGGTTGTAGCAGAGACCAGAGCAGGAATAGGAAGGAGCAATGTCTTTCTTACTGTGCGAGGTGGTGAGTATTCATGGAATTTGTAGCACCAATTCACTTGTACAATTGCAAATGTACTATTATTGTGTCAATAATAATATTATGCTTTTGTAAAGTGTTTTATTCACACTAAACAGAATTTTACTAACGTATCGAGCAGCTACCCACTTTTGAATGCTTATGGTGTGCATGAACTGATGACAGTGACACTCTTCTATGTTGGGCACCATTTGGGACAGTTTGAGACAGGTCCAAGTGTCCCCTTTTAAGAGGAATGTTTGTACACACGTCTACGTAGCTGGTACAGTAGGTACAGACCACATTAGAGAGGTATCCATATTCAGGATGTCCTACATGAAGGGGTCTACTGTATACATAGTTCATTACTGTATGTCTACTGCAGCTGTGTACAATACTTCAATTTAGGCAGTACTACTAAAACTAACAAACTTATTGCCGTCTTTGCAGCCCCACCCAGTATAACAACTCCACTGCCAAGCGAGCTGACCCAGGTCCTCTTGACCAACTTCACTCTAACTTGTCGAGCTGTGGCAGATCTCACTGCTGTAATAGTGTGGAGACACAATGGTGAGAGGGTAAAATCGGATTTCGTGGCTGCTAATAGAACACATGCAGTTCTCAGAATTGAAAACTTGAGCCACAGTGGTGCTGGGACCTACAGCTGCTCCGCATCCAACAGATTTGGAACGGACTTAACTGAAACAATACTGACAGTACTAGGTGTGTAAAACTTATACATATCATATTACTCAGGAAGTACTAATAATTCATAATAATCTTCAAATTAAATTTTTAATTCATCTATCTTACAGCCCCTCCCACTATAAATAACTTTCCATCAGAACGGGATGTTGTCATCGGAGACCCACTAGTGATAACATGCTCAGCGGATGGTAATCCAATGCCCAATGTTGTTTGGTTCAAAGGAAATGTTCCACTAGACAATATCACTGATGGAGCAAACACCTCTACAGCACGGCTGAATATCAAAGAATTTCAAGCAGAAGATGAAGGATATTACTCTTGCATTGCCACAAACTCCATTAGTTCTGTCAACAGAACCCTTAACGTTACCATAGTGGGTGAGTTCAGTTGGTAAGGTGACCTATATGTCACCTTTATAGTTCATCTTGCTCTTGACCCATCCTTCTTGTTCCCTACAGAGAGAGCAAATATCACAGGAATCACTTTGAATAATGGATCTAGTGAAGAAAGTATTCTTAATGGCGGATCAGCTGGATCTGTTAACGAGTTTGGAGATATGACCCTCACCTGTAGTGCAACTGGTGATCCCACACCTGCTATATTCTGGTTGAAAGATGGTATAGTGTTATCCAACAGCAGCAGGCGAAATATCACAAGCACATTAAACATGTCCGACGCTGACACCATATTTAACATATCCACATTACTAGTGTCAGAAGTGATGCGTGCCGATAACGGGAGTTACACCTGTAGGGCTGAGAGTGGGAATGTGTCCCCCATCCCAGGGCAAACTGCATGGACATTTCAGTTGAATATAAAACGTGAGTCATTGCACCTGCCTCATCAGCTGCTGTTTATACCTTTGCTTCACTCGCTCATACATACGTACATACATATCTCCTCTGACCACAGCTAGAAATGAATGCAGTGTTTGGAATCCCTGTCATTCCACTGGAACAATACAGTGTGTTGATGGAAGTGGAGACTACACCTGTATATGTAGAACCAATGTTTCTTTCTCATATATTGGGAAGAACTGTTCCATGAGTAAGCATCCCACATCTCATGACATTATTCATTAAGATCACTCACATATGCATGGACACATGCACACACACACACACACACACACACACACACACACACACACTCACTCACACACACACACACACACACACACACACACACACACACACACACACACACACATACACACGCACACACGCACACACACACATACACACGCACATACACACACACACACACACACACACACGCACACACACACACACACATACACATGCACATACACACACACACACACACACACACACACACACACACACACCCACACCCACACCCACACCCACACACACATGCACACACACACACACACACACACACACACACACACACACACACACACACACACACACACACACACACACACACACACACACACACACACACACACACACACACACACACACACACGAACACACACACTAAAATTAAGCAACTGTATTTATGTAGAACTATGGTTTGTTCTTGTACTTTGGAAAGAACTGTTCCATGAGTAGAAGTCTCACATCTCATGACTCACATATGCACACACACACATGCACACTCACGCACACAAACACGCCAACACACAGACACACAGCACACACACTAAAAGTAACTTCGCTGTAAACAACAAATTCTATTCATTTCTACATAATTGCAGAAAAAGATTTACGGAGACCACCTATGGTCACAAGTCACCCAAAAGCACAAAATGTTTCAATATCCTCCATGGTGACACTCTTCTGCAACTTCAGTGGAATCCCATCTCCTAAGGTCCGATGGTACAAGGATGGCCAGGAAACTGGAGTTGAAGGCAATTCTTTTATTTTGGCGGCAATAAAGCCTGAGGAACGAGGAGTGTACCACTGTGAGGCTAGAAATGATCTTGGTACAGACGTGTCAGATGGAGCTATGGTACTGATTCAAGGTGTGTTGTAAAGCCAGGGTCCAATCTACTGTTGTGTGTGTGTGTGGGGGGGGGGGGTGGGAGGAGTTGTA